>JAARMF010000938.1:0-40361 GCA_022844705.1 Toxascaris leonina | reverse complement strand
ATATAAGTGGCCTGCTCGCCTGGCCAGCGAGGTGGCGTCATTTATTGGCTACAACAATGCAAAACCACGGGCCTCGGTACCCTAATGGAAGCGCATTGTGACCGGCAGCGTCTTCGACGTTCGACAGTCCGGTCAATCAAGTGATCAAGTGATAATCTCCACACCTTGCTGTGATTTGGCAGATCTTCTCAACAATTTGACAATGATGAGCCTTGTGGTATTAATGTGCAAATCTCTCTCAATCTACACTGGAATATGCGCCGTTCAGAAACTTCTAAAGAGCTCATAAAATAGGAAATTATGTATTGTGACCTTGCGACATATTTTTTGAGCACATCCATGAGACGCAAACGCTCATTGTTGGCCGACTGTAGAATACTGCAAGCAGGTAGAGGTCCCACATCTTGTATCAGACGTCAGCGCAGCAGAAAACACCGAAGAATATTTCGCTCCGAATACGCTCAAAGAATTGTTTCGTGACCCTTTTCTTCACGAACTCACACTCAGGTGAAAGTTTATAACTCCGATACGTAAGATCACCTCCAGGTGAAATTTGATTTGATGCTAAGATATGAAATTACGAAGCGCTTCTCGAATATACTACGTATCTGAAAGTGCTTTTTCGCTTGCTAAGATGCTAAAGCGTCGAAATCACAACTTACAGCTGAAAACTAAAACGCTCAACGTATCTGGAGCAGCCTTCATGGAAACGTAGCGAAGGCAGAAAATATTTAGGTTTTTAAGGACCATCTTGATTCGTTCGATCGCAGAGATGCTCCTTACTTAGTCTGCTGAACAACAGGTTTACTGAAAACTACGTGCGTCTTCTACTGTCGCANTCGCACCTCCTTGATTCTCGTTGAGTTGTTTGCTGTTCCTCACTTCTTTTTAATGCATTTGTGTTTATGTGGTTGTCATTCTGATAGAATTGTCCTTACGGCCAACTGCATTTCTTTTTGGGTCATGTGGATGAAGACAATTCAATCCAACTCAAACAGTTGCGCAGCACGTTGCGACTTTCCGAAAACAGCTTTGTTTTCGCTGTCTGCTGGCGTTGTTGGTACCTCGAATCTCGGTCTTTTTTGTGGCGTCCTCGACAACACCATTCATTTTTCCTATTAGGACCTTCTCACAATTCCTTACTTTCGCGATCAGTCGCGACACGCGGTAGGCATCCTGTAACTTGCCGATAGCGGATAGGACATCCTGAGTACTTTCAGAAGAACTGATTGGGGAACAAATCTATTAAGAGGGTGTTCAGGATGTTACGTGGTGTGTTTCAGTCGTGTGCTCCAGGTAGCTGAGCTGCATGACTGTCACTTCGTTCAAAATCCATAATTACAACATTAGGAGAACGACAGTGCAGCTCAATGACTCGATGTCGCCGCTGACCATTCTTCAAGTCGCCATCAGCGTCAGCGGGCGAAGTACTCAACTCTGGGGCTGTGTTACCTCTCAGACCACCTGGGCAAGTGACTTTGGAGAATGCACTTTGCAGCACTTTGCTGCTCATCGTTTTCAGCTATGGAGGAGTAGCCACAAGTGCACTAATCATAGCTTGAACGCCATCTTTGACACCTCCATCTTTTCATCCCCTTGGCGCAGTATCAGGCTTCTGTAACTAGACACATGCCTCCGAAAGTTTGGTGCTGAACGACGTGCGAAATTGATAGGGAGAGTGCAGACCCAGCTTGCGCAGGGCCCCAGCATGAGCGCCATCAGTTTGTTTTCGTGCTCAAAAGTACGAAATGAAGAACCTCGTCAAAAGTCCGTCAAAAAAAAAGAGTAAGAAGTCGGTCACACATGCTGGAAAGGCATGATACCCTTGCTCCTCTCTCAATAAACGAGCCATTATGCGGGATGCAGTGCTAGATATATAGCGTTACACAGATGCACGCCACGATCGATGGTACGTTTTTATTGTTACTCAGCAAGAACTTATTACTTTCTTGTTACTTCACTTCATAAGCAAAAAAGGATGTTATGTTGAATATACAATGTCTTAGTGTTGTCTTATTTGTCGTCGTTGTTGTTGAAAGCTCAATACAGTAGATGTGACAAAAGAAGAGTTTTGATTTGAGCGACCAAGATGAAGAAACCGGTGTCAATAAAATGTAAACAAATTCTTCCCGAGGACGAAATGCTTAAGCGATTAGTGAAAGCAAGGGCCGCATTAATGGTCAGTTTACTCCACACTATGGTGACCAAAGAGAAAAATGTGCGATATAAATTTAAAAGTGGGACTTGCGAAAACACTTGAAACTATAAGCTTGCACTAAATTATGTCGATTAGTGTAAGAGAATAGTGAAGCAAATTTAATACCAGGAGAACCCTTGACAGCTTTGGAACACAACACGTGACTTAAGGCGACCATATTGAAGCGTTCTCCGATCAAGAATGCGCAGACTAGCACCATGGCTCGAAATGTGTAGCACTGGTGAAAAAACCATTCTGAATTCTAAAAGGTGAACCATTCTCTAAATTCTGAAAAGAGGCCAGTAATCGGTTTTGAAATCTTCAATTCATCAGCCGAAATCATAAGCCGAGAGGAGGCATTCAGAAACCCACTCGCCTTGTCTTGTACGGCTGTCTTGGCAGTCGTTGTTTGTGCCCTCTTCCGTAAAAGTCAACGATCTTTATTCTAAGAAGATTGAAAGATTCATCATGCCAGCCAGCAAGCATATCACATAGTAAAACCCGCATACCACGCATCTTATACAACATCCCCTCACAGCCCAAAAAGGGGATGTGACGTGACCGGGGAAGGGGCTCGCTATTGGGAGGTTCTGCTCCTGCAATAATCTGATACGTGATCTCACCCAAGCAGAGAGCGAATTTGTAGCGTGAACGGTATTCCCTAGATGAATGAGGGACAGAAATAGCGCAGCGAGGGGATAGAATGTGCAACCAGAAACTACTATGATAGCAAGGGTAGAGAGATGGACGATGTTAAGTACATCACATCCTCGTCTTGCAACCAAGCATTGGATGATGTAAAGAATTGCATGAGGTGAAGCTTCCCAACAAATGAACGAACGATGATAGAGGTACAACTGCGCCGTAAATGGCACATGAAAGACCATGAAACACCTATAACAGTAGAATGGTGGCGAAGTGGAAGTATTCTTACTTCCAATTTATGGTCACTTCCTTTCGACGTTTCGCAAATAACTTTTGCTGCGATTTACGCAACTACAACTTCTTTCCGCCGTATACTTTTTCCTATGAGAGCAGATAAGAAGCTGTCAAATCGTATGAACCGCATTATTTTTAACGACTGAAGGAACAGGGAGATAAAACGGGAGAGCCAACTGCACCTCGTTCTCTNTGAACCGCATTATTTTTAACGACTGAGATAAAACGGGAGAACCAACGGCACCTCATTCTCACTCAACACCAGCCGCAGTTTCACCTTTTAATCCCTTCTACAGATGTACTCGCCTTCTTAGTACAAGCAGCATAAGGAAAAGCTCTCGCATTCGTTGCGAACAAGGCCAAATTCGGGCATAAACATGGATCAGTTCTTCAAGTATTGTACAATCAGCGCTGTGAATCCCTGCAGTTCAGCTAAAAGTGAAACGTTGCTGAAGCGCAAATTTGTGATCACTCACACATGCTGCACATAGCTCGATTTGTACCATCGAGCTGACTCAAATTGTCTTATACAGTATCATCCACGTTAAATCGAAATAGAATTGCGAAGAGCTACTGAAGCCAGAAAAACCTTAGTTTCAGCCACCAAAGAAATTCGCTGATATGAAAAACCTGCCGAAGCAAATTGGCGAGTCTTTATGGACTGCGTGTATGTTCCAGATTTCACTTTAATCAATCAGTGCAGAAATAAAGTTGCATCATTTGCAGAGCAGGCCATTTTCATACAGGATAAGTCTACCGGATCAGATCCGAACATACATGTTCTGAAGCGAGAATATACACACTAGAGTAAAAAGTTCGATCCCATTTGGAAATGGAGTCGAACAAAGTTTCGCTGTGAACAGTCGGCAATATTTATTCACATCATCAATGAAAATAACCCTCAGTTATGAGCGATTTCAACCTCCGACAAGGATCATTCAAACCCAGCGAAAGAAGATTCTACCTGCTGATATGGTCAAGCTCGATTTTTTTCTTCTCTGGCCGGAGAGCGGATTCCAGATGATATTCTTCACCTTCCAGCCATCTTCCTTTCTCTAGGCACCAAAAGAAGGAAACTCGTTAGTGATCGGCCTATAACTAGCTCCAAGATCATTTATTGAACGATCGATTGCTTGCTTTAAAGGCCGCGTTATGAAAGTTAAGGATGTGGCGTTTATTGCGACATTCAAATTTTGATTGAGGGAGTTGTATTTTCTAGTATTCACATTAAGCTGTTAGATTCTGTCGATGCATTAATTCTTAATTTTTTTATCGCGACGCAACATCTCCAAGTAATTTGCAATTTATGATCAATTGTGGCGAATTACACAGTTATTAGAGCAGATGTTTTTTTTTTTGTTTTTTTGCAAGCATAGGATCTTGTTGCGAAAATGTTTATTCTAGAACGTCTACGCTTGAATGACGTGATGCCCACCTTCTTCAGTTTATGCCGACAAGATACTCTGAAAGACGGCATTGTTTTTTTCCTGCTTTTAAGCATAGCAGCTTTCTTTCTTGCCTCCAGAAAAAAGCCTGTTTTCTGCTTTCATGATATCTTGCATCCTAGCAATCTTTAGTAAATTGCTTGATGCTGTAACACAGAAAATTTTATGGATGTCGATAATTTTCTTCCATAGATTAAGGAAGTATGTTTGGGACATGAAGCGTGCAGTAAGATAGATGAAATGAATAAACAATAGATTCAACTAGCCTACACTAGTTCTATTGTAAGAATCTGCAATTTTGAATAACCATCCTTCTCTGTCATAAAATACGGCGCAGATAAAGTTTGTATGAAGTACTATAGACAACAATCGGCGAAATCCGATGCGAACGATTGTTCCAGTTGGAACATTCGAGTGGGGACTGAACGAAAAGTCCGGTAACTAGCACTGGACGCACACGGTAGAGTCGTGCAACGATCTGCGGACCATACGCCGATAACTTCCGCTAATCGCCGTCCGCCATCTGAGATGTCACAGGTTTCTTCTTACACATTTATGTCGGTACAGAAGAAAATAGAACGTCCCGCCCTTTCGTCCACCTCTTCGTGTTGCAACCCGCTGAAGTTTATCTGCAGCAATTCGCATTTGAATGCTCACCTCAAGCACCTTCTCTCCGTGCTGTTGCTTGATCGTTTGCAGACTTCCGTTTTGCCGTTTTGAGTTCTTTCATTCCATACGTCGGTGCCTTAACATATAGCATGATACCAGTGAGAAGTTGAAAGAACCACCTGCAGCGAGTTGTGGCTCAGCCGGCTTCTGGCGGAAATTCGATACATTATAACGTGTCGTCTACTTCTTGTGGTGCAACATGGAAACCTCAAAGCACCATAATTTTCCGCCAAGCACCTTTCAACCTGATGGGTGTCATAGTTTGCCTCACATTTGAACATTCCATAACACGATTCGTTGAGGTACGAGGTATGAAAAACATAGCAAGCGGATGGTCTGAAGTGCAGCAAAATGTATCCCACCGGAATAGTATAGATCATCAGGATAAATTTTCACCTACTGCAATGTGACAGTTTCGAGATGAAGCAATAAAGTGAGAAAAAAGAATAAAACGAATGGGAAGCGAAGACGTGAGTCCAAAGTCTTTTGTTTTAACGCATATTTTTTGCCTAGTTTGCAGAGGCATTACGGAGTGGCGAACTCTCTCAAGGCCTTTCAAAAATTGAATACACAATCGTTGCGCATGAAGAAATCTTCTATAGAAGCAATATGCTTTTTCTTCAACTATGCAAAAATGTTTCAGTAATCAATCAAATTAGAGTGATTTAAAAATTTTTTCCAAAGACATGCGAAAATTGATGGGATTCAACCCTTTCGAATCTTAACTTCATTTTCAATCGAATTCTTCCGATTCTAGAATTCACTCAACAGATATGAAGCTTCGCTCATATGTTAGTTGGAAACTAAGATCAAATATCTCCATTCAGCACAATCGAGCTTCAAATCAATCTTTGCTTTCCACAAGTCTTGGCTGCTTTTTCAGTAAGATGGACAGATGACAGGGAGAGGAGGCTGAGGGGTTTGCTGAAGGCTGCCGAAATAAGTGTTCGTGCGAACGCACCCTCCTATGTGGTTTGCTCGGGAATAATTCTATCAAAGTTAAAGAAATATTTTTGGCTCCCGCATATATACATGCATAATATTAGGCATATAAATTTAATCAATTGCAATATATTTCAAAATTCAAAGCCACGTTCAAAAGTCGTCAAAGACGGAATTCCAATCGACTTCATCAACGCTGAAAGACTGCCGCACCTGTAAAACTCTACGCTGTTACAGACTGATCTGTTTTGGAATGATTACCGTTAAATAGCCATGATGATCCCAACTACAGCGCCGAAAACGTCCACCGTATAGAACGATACGTAGGAACGCATAATATTGCGTGATTACCCAGCAACTAATTTCGTGTCTATAGCTTCATGTCGTCTATTTGAAGGTGACGATTGTTCTTTGGGCAATTTAGATCATTTTAAGGAGCAGAATTCATTTTTCGCATTGCTTTATTTTTTGAGAGAGTCATCCCACCGCGCAGAAGCGATCATTTCTGATGTATCAGAACCCACCTTGAAAGGTTGAAGAAATTGTCAGAGAAATCTGATGGAAGGAAAAAACGAAAGTGTCTCGTTTAGTAAAACTGATTTTTCGAATGTCATTCTACCTTCCATCCTTTATTTCAAAAAATATGCTATTCTACAGTGCGCAGATATCAGCGCACACGTGGTTTCTCCCAGAGAGCTGAAATGCGACAACTCGTGATACATTTGTTTAGGTGTCTTACTGCTTCAGAATAGACAAAATGAGTGTTCTCAGCAGTCAAATTGTGTGTGTTGAGATTTGTGGTGTTATGTGATGTGATATTTTGTGTGGCATCTTAAGCTTAGAAATCTGATTTCTAGGTGCAGAAATGATCGAAAAAACATTGAAGAATATCCGATGATTTCATTTCGTCCTATCGCCGCTCTTCTGCGATCAAAGTGTGAAGTGTCGTCGCTTTGTTTCGTTTTTGTTTATCTTTCTTGTTTTGTTTCTGAAAATGAATAATATCATTTTAATTCATCAGCCAAAAGCAATCACTAGTAGTTCCTTCACGCTATGTGTAAATATTCGGCTCTCTAATGTTTTTAGAGGAGGAGAGATGAGGTAGGCGTGCACATGAACAGATGAAGACAATGACAGTTGATTAATGGTCGGAAAAGATGTATTAACTACCTCCCTATTAAATATCTATCAAATCTGCAGATGCATATATCTCCATTTCTTCTGCCCATTCTCTTTTAATTTTGCTGAGACGATATGTTCATTGACTTCATTTCTTCGAATATATTTTATATATATATATATATATATATATATATATATATATATACCCTTGACTACGCATATAAAAACGATAAAAAACGTTTAGGTAAACGACTGACGACTGAAGTAAATCTACGGCCGCCATGAATTTTAAGCACATCGTTTTATTCGTCTGTCCGTCAAACAAAGTAGCATAAACCTCCATAATCTCCGATTTGTGCCCCTAGTGTGGGCCACTGTTCCTCGTGAAATTTATGAAACGAGACAATGTGGGCATTTGTTGGGAACGTTTACCTACCGCAACGAAAAAAAAAATACTGTTATCTGTTAGTAAGTTGTAGTCCGTGGACAATGACCATTTTCCCTCAAAAATAGATAAGATATGACTGATGTGTCTCTTTCAAGGCACCGAATGTCAAGCATTATATGGTACTCGAAGTTGATCTCGTCATTTCTGAGCCTTTCTCGAATCTTCCATCATTACAGTGATTCAACGAATTCGCTATTCAGCAATCCATCTCTCTTACTCCATGTCTGAATTAACTTCGTAATTACGGAATGATCTTAGGTGCCTTTCAGTCACTTCTTCAAACTGCACTTGATATACTTGAACTCAGTCTAGGCAATGAGTGTGATTGAAAGAAAAAAATTTTGCGCCTTTATTTTATAGGTCTCTTCTGCTTCCTTTCACGTTTGCTGCAAGCTTTTTCAACTTCCACCTAGTTTCTGTGCATTTCAAGTTCCTCTCAATGACCACTAAATCAAGATGAAAAGATATAATGTAGTCCATCAAGAATACACGGTAGAACTCCCCAAAATCTCTGATTTGATGCCACGTTCACTGCAATCACTGACATAAATAGCCTTTTAAAACTTCCCTGTGTTATAAACTTCCCCAAAATTCCACAGGCGAAAATTCCCGCTATCTCGATGTTGAAGGTCCTGAACCTCGGTCTCTGGTGGAGATAGCGGATACTGCATGATCCAACAAATATCGGTGTTGTTAGCCAAGATCTCTCGAACTTCGTTCACATTTTCGGCCGTTACAGTAACCGAGTGCTGAAATATGGTACTCCGAAGAACATGGTTTTTCTGTCGTTATAATTTAGCACAACTCATCCGCATCGAGCACACGTGCATGAATGATTTACATCGTGTCAAAAATAATCGGAAAGACGAGCATCTCCTATGATGCAGGCTTGAGTTTGCGCTCATCACATCATGTCAACAGTGTAAGATTGGCTCTAAATCATGTTGGTGACCAATATTCCAATTACTTGTGACACCGCGCTTCATTTACTGTTCATATTTGATTTCCACAGCATTCCCTCCCATAATTTTAGAAAGTGGCAACATCCCCCGAAGCAAACTTGCGTCAAAACGCATCAATTAGCGAAGCATGCGAGAGGGAGGGCTGTACAAGCGGTGCATCATTCTGCAACCTTCGCTAGCATCGGAAAGGCGTGGCCGTAACTATCATTACACCGCCTCCTTCGGTGCTATTCATTTCTTTCGAACATCCCGATTTTGCCACTTAGATACTTTCGTTTCAGCTTGTTAGGATGTTCGCTAAACAGCGCCTTACATTGAGGCTAATCACTTTATGGTATTCCAAACTATATCCACTTTCAATATTAGAACAGTATTGTAAAAACTGCGCATTATCAGCCTCTGGCATGTTAGTTGCCGCACGCTTTATGTTTTCGTTCACTGGAGAGAGGTTATCGATGAGTTCAACCGACCCGAACTGTGAAGGCAAATGCTCAGTTGGAAGAACAAAAATGGCTGAAGATATCTTGCCCCGAAAGAAAAGTCCAGAGATGCTTTTCCGATCAACTAAGTCAAATGTACGCATGTGTCTAAACAGGGTTATGGGAACTGGATTATTTCTGGTCCTTTTTTTGCCCTATGTCCTCCGCTTGAACATTTAGCTCCTATCCTGCATACTTGTCAAGTTTAATTTTACTCCTGCTTCTGCCAGTCCTTGTAAACCAGATTTCTTTTATTCTGCTTTGCGTTTTTCTGCAGAAGATCATGAAAATGGCATATTAAGAATCATTCCGACTGAATACTTCATATGGGCATTTCCTTTCTGTTATCTTCGTATTCTAGTCATGCGAGCGGAGAACGGGGGATAGCGAGGCTGGTGAGAAATTCGCTTTTTGAAGTTCATTCTACAGTACCGATCGAGTGCACAAGTCTTTAAACCGCCTATGGAACGACCGAGACTAATCGATCACTTTTCTTTCGTTTCAATTCAGCGCATTTTTCTCGGTCTTGAATTCCATAGTATCGGCAGCAGGTCTAGTTTGGTTATTTGAAATAAATCCACCATTTTTCCATGCTTTACATTGCTTTTATCTTCAGTGTCAAACAGTTTCCTCCCCGAATCAGCACCATCCTTCAATTCAGGAACGTTTTGCTTTCGTTCGGAAGTGTCGTTCCGCTCTTAGGATATCTTTCGGCTCGAATGAGCTGTGTGTTCTTATAAAGAGGTGAGCGAAATGCGCGACGTCTGCACTGCTCGGCTACAATACAACTGAATATATCATTCCTTTAACGTATCATGCATCTCTTCTTTAACTAGCAGTGAGCAGCAAGTAGTAACTTGTTTGGCTTCGATACCCTCTGCACTCAACGCAACTAGCATACGAGGCCACCCTCTTCCAACTTTTCAGCTTTACAGATCAAATTTTGTAAGTTGTAAAATGGACTGGGGTTTTATTTTTGTTGGTCGAGCTTGCTAAGCATCTCCAAGAGAGCTCTACTGATAACGATTGATTCATTCATCACGAATTCCTAGTGTGAACCTCCTCACAAATGATGAATGCCTGAATAAATTCACAAATGAAATTATGTCAAATATTCCAGTTCATTTTACAGTGAAGGTAATATCGGTCTTATGCTTACTCAGTGATTGTAGATGAGCACAATGCTATAGAAAAATAACAAATAGAGAGATGAAAAGCCTAGTTTGTTCATCAATTGATAATCTTGCGCAAAAGTGGCGTAAGTCTGTTCACATCATGATTGCTCAATCCACATAAGAGGAACTTCAGAAGAATTTTGATGATATTTGCCGAAGGCGTTCAGCATTTGCTGATACGATCGATTTGTTGAATTTCTCCCATAAAAGATGGGGAATTTTGACAATGTGATCAATGTCCATAAAGAGATTGCTTCCACCACGATGATTTATTTATTTGAGTGCAATAATATTATGTTACACGTTTATTTGCGCTTGTATACCTTTTTCTTCAATTGGGGCAGTTGAAATTTTCACTCCCTATCGTTTCCTTCGCGAAAGTATAGCGCTTTTACGTTGCTATTTTATTGCAGGTACGATCAGCAATGCGCATCTGTGTTGCATTCGTTTTACTTGGTTCTCTGATCGCAAGCGTCTTTTGTCAAGAGGTCGGTTTCTTCAAAATTATTCTTGATGACTGCATATTCATCGGCTCAAAACACATACATTCATCACGCATCCAAATCATCGAAGAAGAGCGAATTAGGAAAATTATTCGATCCCTTAACCTCCATGGGTCATCGTTTGGGACTGCATCTGGTCCGGAAAGCAGAATTTCATGACAATTTCGCCCCCCATTCTCCCTAACTCCGCCGTGCTGCACATCGGTATGTAACAGTGAACCAACTCAAGTCAAAACAATGGTTCGCAGTAATCATTAGCAGGTAAGGCACAAGCAGGACTAAATTCCAAACAATTTTACATGTGTTCTTTCGGAGAGGATGCAATATGCCCTTTTTGTGAAATAATTCAGACCCTGAAAAATTACTGAAGACTCGCATTCAACGTGCCAGAATGAGAACCTGAGAGGCAGTGATCAACATTGCAAGAAACTTCAAATTTCGATAGCGTTGTTTCATGTATTTTTACTCATTGAAAATCACGATGCTGAATAATAGTAATGATGTCATCTTCTTACTTGAACTTTGTATATCACTTTATATTTTGGAGTTGAGGCACCGAATGGATTCGTTTGCCTCACTAATAAGATTCCTTCTTAAAACATATGAGAAGAATTCACTTAATCGAAGAGAACGATTTCAACTGATCACACTAAAAATTTATTCGGTGAGCCCTAATCCATGTCTTCTTGAGTTAGACGGTAAAGCGAAGAGTCAAAAAACGACAGCATCAGATGGGAGTAGGAATTTTAGAATCTTGGCCTTCACTAGCAAAGAGCTTCGTTTATCCGATATGCATGGCAGACAGATACGGTGCAGGTTGTCAAGATCAGTCCAAGAATTCACAGTCATATGAATTACAATAATCGTTTGTCTTCCTTTTCGCCTCTATTTTTCACAAGTAGATATTGCGCATAGCTTTGAGCCAAAAAAAGGAAATTACCAAAATTATTTGGCTACCATCTTTCTATCAAAATGACAGCATGGGGGATGGGGGGATGGGAAACACTTGCAGGCAGACATATTGACAGACCATCTGTTTCCATATATATGCTCGCCTTTACTTTCATTTTCACTCAGTTAAAATTACTACATTGGATCGACGCATTTTTTAATGCATTAAGAAAGTTTTTTTTCTTCAGTTGGCAGAGGATTCTTCGCTGGACAAACGTGGAACGTTATCGTTCGCTAAACGAGCAAGGTTCAATTTCGCTAAGCGAGACCCTTCTAGATTCGCATTCGCAAAACGATTCGATTATGACGTAAGCGATGCACATTGCTATTTATTGTCCAACCTAAATCGAAATTTTATATGACCGCTGATTCAAAAGCGCATACTTGCATTTTCCTGAATTTCAACCGAATCTTACTGGAATCACCGACTATTGTTGTTGCAATTTTGTTGCGAAAAAAAATGTTACTCTTACAGAATTTTTGATCATTGTACAATGCTTTAGGGGTGATAGTTCTCTAGTTGGGTCGATGTTTCTCACGCTCTAACGTAGAATGCACATTTTTCTTTGAAGCGAGTTATTGAACAATCATGATTTCACTCTCAGCGAAGATTTGCAGAATTTTTGCCCATGTTAGACGCTCAGTGATCTGACGAAACGCACAAGTGGGTGCCTTTGTTTTCACTTGTTATCATAATGCGATAAGGAAGAGAACTTTTGCCATAAAATGATTCATCTGCTGATGATCCAATACGAGTAGCAAACAAACGAAATTAGCTCAACAAGATATTAATTTCGCCTTTACAAGCGGAACGAAATTGTGAGGCTTGTAGTTCTGGCTAGAAATTTGTCTGTGCCAGTTCAGTTTAAATCTGGAGAATTCCGGAGGATTTTCTTATGAAAATAGAGTTACTATCATTCTATACTATTGAAAGTTGTAAAACGTGTTGCACAGAAATCGCTCAAAAATCTGACCAAAAACCTTTTAAAAGAGCGATCTAGAACAAAAAAAAGCATTTTCTCTTCCGCTTTGATTATTTAAACGCCTCTTTGAAGATAGTGTGGAATGTAATAACATACGAATTGAAGTTTTAATGCATAAAACCAATCATCGACTCCTGCATAGCGTAAAACGGGCATAAAATTGCGTCAAGACTTGGCATGACAAGAGTTTTTCGCAGTGCGCTTATTGAATTGATCAGTACAGAATCCTGCTAGACGTTAGCAATGTACTTACAATATTGCATTGGTCCTTTGAACAATCGTATAAAGACTTCATTTTATAACCTCAATCTTTGTATAATAATGAAATTCGATGCAACTGCTCACTAATTTTTGAGTATCTTTAGAAGGGTCTATGATTCGTTCCGAAGTCATTGAATCAGTATAATTCATCGAAGCATTCCAATCTACCTAAAACATTTAGAACCTTTAGTGATTCATGAAATAAAGCGATCAGATGAAGATACAAAACACATCAATATGTTTAGAGGCAATCTTATCATAACGTATTTAAGCGTAAAATTTAATGAACTTCATAACAATGGCGAGATTCGATTTGAACAGAAAAATACTCAGCCAAGCTGATCCACAAAGTTCGGTGGAGACAAGGTCAACAACGTTTGCATATTTGCAGAAAAACTTGCCGAATTGGAATTGCAACGGCGGCAAAATTTTTGAGACGCAAAAAACCGTCATTTTTTTTTGACGTAAATTTACAAACGCTTTTGACTTTTTTAATGCATAACCTAATGTTCACGGATCATTGAAAGCAGGGCATTATGATGCATTCGCAGTTTGAATTCTGGGTCAATTCGAACTATACAAGAGTCAAAATCTTTTTACTGCTGAAGGTCGGAATCCTGAGAATTTGGAGTTAGAGAATCCGAGAATTTTTGATTTGTTCGTATTATATTGTATTGAGTGGAACAAACTCCTCGCGCTTCAATTCCGGAGATGGAAATTCTACAACGTTCTATGCAGACGGTTTCTGTTGATAGCGGCTTGTCGAGTTCGAAGTTGTTATGACCAAAGTTTTGGGAGGGTACATTGACAATATACAGCGTTTTATATGCTCGAAAAAATGCTCTTTCGTATAATGTGAGCAGCATCTATCAATAACAAGTGATGGCTTACTTCAGCGCGACAAATTTATTCCCGTCAACATATTATAACATGCTCATCCCCCAAGTTGCATCCAAGTTGGCGGCATCTCTACCTACCTTAAGATTTCCATGCATTTTGCGACACGGTACAACTCGATCTTTGCAGCCGATCGGATCTGGAAAATTAATGTTTGGTAAAGGACCTAAGTGCAAACATTTAATTATTTGCTGATAGTGCATGATATGGACAGGTGCGATGAACGGTCTCGACGAATGGAAGATCGTGTTAACTCCGCTGTCGCATTATTTCGAACATCAATTATTTATGCGGCGCGATTACGATTTTGATATATAGAGCACAACTGAGACTTCTAGCACAAGCGAACTGAGACTAAGATCCTCTTTTTGAGCTCCTGCAATCTTGCAATTCCAAGGCGCCATATGCCAGCGTCTCGTTTGTGCGTATATGTGTGTCGCGTAGTTTGTCACGCAGTCATCTGCAAATCATGTGGTTATCCCTATGCCGCATGCTTCGTTAAGCAGGTATCCGTGTGTCACGTAATTCGAATTTAGGCGATACGAAATCACGAAAATGGTGGATATCATGTGTACACCAAAAAATGATATATTGTGCCCAATTTCTCATTGATCCACTGAATTGAGAAGAAATTATAGACGTTTGAACGTAGTAAAAGATTCTCACATATTCTGTATCGGTCGATTTTTCATCAAACGCCGTTCGGGTGGAAAAAAGTTGAGCCTTCGATACGAAGATTTATGTGGATTTCCTCCTAGTTGATTGGAATATTTGGGCGTTATTTTGCGAATTTTTTATTGATTTATGTCGACAGGCGAGATAAACGAGGTGTGAATGCCTTATGCTGTATGTTATAATTTGTTGACAACTTACAAATCTGATTGGTGAGATAACATTACAGGAAAGGTGCATATTGTGCTAACAACATTTGAACGCTTCTCCTCATGCCATATATGGCACTTATTTCCTCACAAACTTGTGAATTTTGATCAACAAGATAATCAGAAAAGCTTATGCTTATTTCTTCACCTTTTGCATCCATCTGCGAGGTAGCACCTTTGGAAATCAAAGTTGGGTGCGTGGAGGTGACAGTTAGGAGATAATCAACATCGAAGACCTGTTATGAATATAGTTGGAACGCTGCTTCATAATGATGGCCAATTCCCTTGTATNTTATGATGATGGCCAATTCCCTTGTACACTACTGCCAATCGGATCAACATTGCACATGTTTTCACCACGCCCGCCTAGGAAAGTACTGTCACTTTACTCATGTTTTACTTCACTTCTCATTGTATTTTCTGAACATATTCGATCCTGAATAATACGAGCAAAGAAAATGTAGAAATCAGTACTACTATTCAGTAGACAAGTAATCGGATATTACTACGTAAATTGACTAGAACACGAAGGTACGTAAAGGTGAACGATTCTGGGAGTTCTAATCGAACAAAGGCTTATGAAAAGTGACCCATCAGCTTCTCCATCTCTGCACTCGCAAATAGTTTAATCAGTGCTCTAGTTGCAGAATGGCAAGATCATAGCCCTATGATGCTCTGTAACAACGCTTTAACTGCATTCAGACAAATATGATTTTCCAGGATTTCGGCGATATGGACAAGAGAGCGATGCGATTTGCATTTGCAAAGAAATCGATGAGAAATTTCGCATTCGCCAAGCGTTCAACTTACTCGTCAATTGCGTAAGAGACGATTGAAAGGCCTTCACGAAAACTAGACGTGAAATTCCTCTCCCAACATCGTTTGAAATCTCTTGGCATCGAAACTACTTGTGCACTGCTCTTAGATAGGTAATCTTCGATAGCAATAGATCGCTGCTGGTTACTTGATAGCGACGAATATTTCGGCGGTTGAAATGTTCGTGAGAAATATTTGAACGATTCTTGACGAACGTCGAAATATATTGGCTAATAAGGAACGTTAAAATCTCCTCACCAACTCACTATATCCTCTTTCGTTTTGGCCAGTGAAACCTACTGCACAAGTATGAGATAAATATCAGAAATAGATGAATGCGAGTGCACTAAAATGCCCGAAAAACATCAGTTTCTCTTTTTCTTCCAAAAGCAACAATAGTTTTATCAAACAATACTTATAAGAAATTCTTCACGCCATATTGTAGGTTTCAATCGATAATGGAATAATTTTTTTCGAAAGATTTATTGCGAATAAAAATTTGTTGATGAGTCGAAATCGATGCTACAATATGAATTAAATTTAATATCCTTGACGACATTGTTGTTTCTCAGGCGCATAATACTAATAATATGTATTTCTGATTCGACGCATCACATGGTTTATAACAACAAACAACGTAATACATATGAACTAAATTAATAGGATTAGAATAGAATTAATCTATGTTTCAAAAAAAAATTGCTATTACTCTCTCGTCAATCAGTGATTTCAAACTCATTCTGTTTCAATGGTAATGCACATTAACGGATAGCACCATAAAATAGAGAATGCATGGAAAAATGACGATTCAACCTCTAGTCGATTCCTTAGCTCGGTTAAAGTTGCATCTCTACTGAGGAAGATAGTTAATTCACTGAACTAAAAAAGCTGATAAAAAAACACGACAAGCGATGAAGAGGATTCTCGTTAGGCTACTAGGTAGGTTAGGTGCGATAGACCATAGAGTTCCATTGACTATTATCGTCTATGTTGCAACATTTTCAACATCTTCACAGAAGTGCTACTACTATTTAGATGTCAACAACACTCTTCAAATGACTGGCTAGAGCGTTCATACAAATAACCAACTGCAGAAACATATCGGGGAAGTCAACGCAATTTTCATGTTTTTCGTGCTTCATTCCCATTGCGAAATGTGTCAGAATTCCTTCCCTTAAGTTCAAGCTTTCTATTTGAAAATAGAGAAAATAGATTCTTGTTAAAGCATATTGCTTTTAAAATTGCGATCCTAAGCTTTGAGTTTCTACTGAGAATACAACTGAAGGAATTCTTTTGAATAATCATGACAACGAAATGATCGAACCAATGACGACGTTGTCGTCCATCACGACGCGTAGCAGTAAAGAAATTTTCGCAGTCCATATTGCATGAAATATTTTTCGTGAAATGATTGCTTATAAATCCCTTCACTTTCCCAGTCCCTCAACCGATGGCATGTGAAAATGTATTGAAACGGATTTATTTCATGAAGCAGATCTATCGTTCCATATCTTTCTTGTTCTCGTCAGTCGTTAGAATTCTTCACACGCTCAGTAATTTTAGAACAGGCCGATTTTGTTGCAACTCATTTGTCATGATCGCAAACCTACCAGATAGTGAACCGCATCAAGATTATTTGAACTGCGATCCATAGATCGAGTGGGAAGAAAGCTGTGACTAGTGATGCCATTGTACCAAAATTTTCGGCATAATACTGCATCTATGCTTATGCAGCAAGAATGATGCAATACTGTGCTTCCACCACCTTTTTAAATACCAGATGTACTACTGTACTCATAACGTACCTGCGGTTTCAATTTTGTTAGTATATTGCATCAGGCCTTTTGGATTCAAAAGAACAATACTAATACTGCACTTTCTGCACCTCTAATTTTTCTTGATATAGATGAATAGGTGAATCATATTATTAATGAGGATAACGATTAAAAGCCGTGTGATCACTGGCTGAAATAGCGCGGCCACTAACAGAACAGTGCGAACACTGACTGAAGAGATTCGAAGATTTCCTGAAATAAGCTTCTGGATAAAATTAGTATCTTCTTCATCAGAAACGAAACGGATGCAATTGCCGATGAGCTGAGGTCGCTATGGTAGACACTTTACGCTCATTTCGCGTTCATCAAAACCCCAAGAATCTTGTGCTATATCTTCTGATCAACTGAGCAGTTACCACCTATTTTCGCATATAGGCGACTTCCAGTTGGAAAGGGGAGGTTTCCGAAAGCATAAAAATGAATGCAGGAACACAGCAAAATGTCAACGGCGGAAATCAGAAACAGATGAGATGCCGACGTCGTTTGAACCCTAATGGATCGCACCTGCATGAAGTCAAACAGCTGAAGAATGCACCGCAGAACAGGAAGTGAGATTGGAAACAAAGGAATCAGAAAAAACATGGGACATCCTTCTTTCGCAACAGTACATATACCAGCTGCCGAGCAGATCGGCGCACGAATCACATTTGTTTGAAGAGACAGGAGAGACGAAATTCGCTTTCTTCTGCACCACACACTTTGTGTGGCCAAGTCTCTTTGCATTACTGTCAATTTTCAGAAATGCTCCATGCGCTAGCATCCACTACTGAACCATTCAAATCAAATTCAAATCGGACCTCGAATGGGATCGTTCAGCCATTGGTTATGTTATCCTGAACTTTCGTACGAACCTTATTAGTGCACCGACCTCAGCACGGTATCCGGCCTCGATTAGAGCATTTTCCAGCACCGGCTATGCAGTTCAGTCTTTTCGAAAATTGCATATCGAGCCCAAATTTTCTTTGTCTTTTCGAAACCACCAGCTTTGTTTTCATCGGATTCAGCATGCCCTCGTCAGAGCGGAAAGATGCATCAACATTTTTGATGCCAGAGCTACTTATTGCAAATACCCCTTTAGAATTTGTGTTTCTTGCTTCAGCATGCAGTACCTCATGCTCATTTTCAAAAGTGCACATTACGTTTGCGTCTGAGTAAGTTAATAGACCCTTCGAAGGCGAGCAAAAGCCCTGCTCGGGAACTTGGTAAGGGGGGAGGGGGGAATGAATTGCGGATTCAACCCACCTGAACGCTCACGAAAATCCTGGCTGAAGAATGCACTCAGGGACGTATTGGGTCGAGTCGACAGCTTTTGGTGGAACTTTATGCACCGTTTTCTTTAATGAGCTGCTCCGTAGAACTCGCCCCACTACTTCCTACTCGTCGTTGACGGCATGCTTCGCTTGGCGGACCGCTTCCGGTCGCTGAATGCTTTCACACTTCAGCGTTTTCAGATTCATATCGTACTCTCAGATATTTTATCGCATTTGTTGTAGTTGGGCTGCTCATTTACGGCCGTCACATATGGGACGCGTATAGCTTTCCTGAATCTCTCCTAAATTCCACAGCGATTGAAAGTGGCTATGATATTCACTTGTTCCTGTGCCCTTTGAGGTCAGTCATTTCCAGCATTCGTGATGCTATGGCTAGCAGGATGTTGAGAAGAAAAAAGTTTGCCCAAGAAATAAAAATTGGGCAAAAATTCCATATCCTGCACTTTAATTTGTTCTTCACACATAGGCAATCTTAAGAGGCCTAGTTTTGTGAAGCGTGTTCATTAAATGCCGCCAGTAGATGTAGAATTCATTCGCTCTCATAGAGTACAAAATAATCTCTCTAAATCTCCCATAAAGATGAAGCCATAAAAATTTGAGAGAAGAGCAAGAGAACTGCCTTTTCAAAAATAACTTAAGCCGCAAGAAAAACATACATGCCACATAATACAGTTACTCATTTTTATAGATTGACCTCGTTGAGCATCTAAAGCAAAAAGTCCAATCCCAAATTTTCAGACAAGGAGTTCATACCATACGGTAAATGACAGCATCACTTTGGGACAAAAAGTTCGAACTAGAAACTGTAAAAGCGCACTAAAACTTGTTTTCACGAGGTTTTTCAGACGAAGTATACGCTTCAAGTATAAGTACAGTGAAAAAGTGGTACAGTTTACTTCTGTTGTCTTCCAAAGAATCAGCATAATTCTGTTCTTCTACCGTACTCCAAAACCAGACTGTGCTATACTTGTACTCGCGAATTATTATTTAATACAATACTGCACTATATCTGGTATTGTTACAAGTGCAGTGCAAAGAATCCGATATTATTTAGCACAATGGCATCATTACTTGTCACTGAGAAAATAGCCTCGGAAGATGACGATTTCACAGCTTTTGCAAGCAAGTTAGCGACAAGGAATTTTGGTGCCATTTCTTACCTGTCTTTCGNTCTTACCTGTCTTCCAGCTATGGATTGCCGGGTTGAAAAGAGGACGGACAGAAGATTTACCGAAATAAAAATCGCTGGCCTGCCAATTTGCAGCGACACATGTAGCAACACAATAAATTCATTACGGTTTCCACAAACAATAGTTTCGAACACTTCCCTTATTGAATATTTATTACCAGTTGTTGTAGTTCTGAAAGTACACCTTGCACCATCCAACACCGCAAATTGAACTTCGACTACCACATTCAGTACTACCCAGTATTGTCACCTGTACTATCTACTATTATCATAGGCTGCCATAAGTAGATACACTGATGTTCCATCTGCGACCATTCCAGGTTGTAAAAAGCATTATTCGGTTTCATACCCAATACTAGGCAAATACACTTGCATCCAAGATTGCTTCGTATCATCAGTGACAGCCACCTTCCCAATATTGCGGTACTACGCACTGTTTGAATAATAATACGCTAATTCCTCTCAGCTATGAGCACCAGTCACTACAACTCATTGTTAAGGCAGGGTTTTTGTGGTTTTTAGTAGCTGCACGAGCATTCATTACTCTATCCAATGCGACATGCTTTCTACCCTCACTTATTATTGCATACTTCTAGTTACATGAAATTTTCGCCACTATTCGTACAAATAGTACTAGTGGTGCTCCTCTCACCGATTGAGAGTTGTAACAATCGGAAGCATTTGCATTAATAAACACCCTCACCATTACTTCTAAACAATATTAACAATTACTGATAACTTTATCACTGATACCAACCGATGTTGACAGGAGTATACTGCTAGTACGACTTAGTTCATACCAACTCATACTCATTGTATTAATCATTACTAATTTCACAGGTGACATATGAATGATTCCTTTTACCCCTCCTTACAGTGCATTCAACATTGCAGCAAAAGTAATGCTAGCGATGTAGTATTAGAACATACGAAAATATGAGAAATAATATTAGTTGAATATTTCAGGCATCATGATTGGCTATAATTAATTCTTTTGCATTAGGTAAAGTTTTATTTATTGTCAAATGATATTTCCCACTTCCGCTGAAAATGATGAAAAAAAAGCAAAAAAACGACCTCAGACACCAAGAATAAGAAATTTATTGAAACGCCATCATGAATTCTCCAGCGATAGACAACAAATTGATAGCACGAAGCTGCTCATCACAATCAAGCTTGAGGCACTGAATGATTGTTCTTCGTCCTGCAAAAAAAGTGGCAGGAAGGACAGAAGAATAATTCCTTCGAATAATTTGAAGCGGCAAAATTAAATAATTGCTTCATAAGCAACTCTGCAGACACATAAAGAAAACTGATTCGCTCAGTTACCATTGTCCAATATCTGCCAAAAAAATAGTTTGATTGTGTTTCTACTGAGGCAGAACCTGCATATAAAACTTTGCCAAATTATCTGCCGGCATACTTTGAGCATATATCCACTGCATCGGTTTCAGAAAAATTTGGAGAGTGATCATTGGGTCTAATCTAAGTCCAGATTTTAAACTTTGGAGCCTAGCCGATACATTTTATCACCCCTTAGATTTCTTCATTACTGAAGCTCAACGACTCCATTCACCGTTGGGTATGCTCTCTCCTATTTCTGCAAAATTCTGCGTCCACTATTGTTTGTCAAAATTTGTGGCCCAGTAATGCTAAGTACCGGAAATCCCTGAAAATATGAGTTTTTCCCGTGAGTGTCTGTCGTTTGCTCACCGCCCAAAAGTCCCGCATGTTGTGCTTAACCATGCAAGATTACAAGAAAACTGTGGACAACGGGGATGGCGTAGTTGAAATATAATCAAAAGGACGAAGGTTTTCAAGACATTTACACCCACTGGAATACATTAAAACGATTTTGCAAGTACAACCGATCCCCTCGAGCGCATCGTTCGCATACATGCTCCGCTGATTTCGTAGCAGTAGTGCGAAAAGTACTTCAATTTTTGCGACCATATCGTATAAAGATTCCCAAAATCTTGCAACTTGTTCGTATTGTAGCATTTGCTAAGAAATGAGGTCTTCAAAAGTAGCTTTGCACATGGTATCTCGACCTGTCGTTATTTCCGGAATTTCAAAAAATCTCAGAACATTGTTATTTCTTCCATGAACTAGCAGATGCCATTGAGCTTGGTGTTAACATGCATAGCAAGGAGTACTTCGTTTCATTTACGATGGTCGATAGCACCTCTTTTATGGAATCCAGGTAGAAATTTCTAAGCTTTACAAGTTTTTCGCAGCTTAGCATCAAAGTTAGTCCTCAGATGTCGGTCAGGAAATATATTTTTCTACATGAGCAGATAGCATAGCATTCTTGAAAGAAGCAGAAATATTTAGGTGTTGCATAACTTCGGCGATAAAACAACGGTCACGGAGATGAGCATCTCCGTGACCATGCGGCCTCTGGAAAGGTAAAATTTCACAGTGCTCGACCCTCCTTTTACAGCTATCATTTTCGAAATAAGCTTTTACAATCATCTATACATCGAACCATTTACTTTATACTAAACACACATTGTATCCCGTCATTTCAGGCCCATTTAAACGACTTTCAGCATCAGCCAATAATTTGTTATACCAATATTGGGCATTAACAGAATGAGGCTTATATGATACACCATAGACTATTCGAATTTTCAAATTGGTGCAAATGTTATTGGCAATCATTACATCATCATTGAAATTCTTCCATTACGAAGTGCTTGACCGAATATTACTTCCGCAAATATTATTGAACAATTCAAACTACTTTAAAGCTTCACAAAAGGAGGAACCTTTAGAATAAATGAAAATTGTTGGAATCTATTTCGTTGCTAACATACTCGAACATTTCCCACGAAGATAGAGCGCATAAGGTGGATATATAATTGCGCAAAACTCATTAGTTATTAAAATTATTCCAAGCCAGCGCTAAATACTCGACGCGAGACTCTAAAATATATGTTTAACCTAAACATCGCCTTTCTGTTTGTGAAAGTAAACAACGGCAACTGAAGCGAGAGATACGTTTTTCAACTTCGGGCGCTAAAATGTAATTCTCTTTCGAGAGTTGAACAAGCGATTTTCACCTAGAGGGACTAGCACAATAGCAGATCTTCGATTTCGCTGACCAAGTTCGTTGTTGAAACTCGCTCATCGTTGATGAGCAAATTTCACCATAGGCCAACAGGTAATAGCGCATATGCAGCAATGTATTCATATTTCAAATAAAAGTAACCACTCAACAAAAACGTGCAATTCCGAGGCCATTTGTTTCTACAAATGTTTTCCAATCTCAGATTGCATGCGATATGGATGAAGGCTTTTTGATACAATTAAGTGACCTTTAGATCTAAATAGGTCATCCTACAATGCAGAAGACGCCTATCAATTTTCGCAACTTCACCTTCTGCAATTTCTGATATGAAGTTAGTGGGAAGATAAATTAGTATAGACACATCCACACATCTGTGCAGGCAAAAAATTTGCCAAACTATCCCTCACAAACGCAAACTTGCAGGATTGCGCAGAAAGTGCTTGCATTTACGCTTTCTCCTCATTCAAATGCTGCATGCATCCGACTGCAGGGCAAAAGAGGTAGGGACGTGCTTTCAGTCGGAAATAATTGGCATAGTCACTTGGAACGATATTCCGATTTCTGTTCAGCATATTACCTGATGCTTCTTTTCAGATTCTTTCAACGTAATTTCCCGCACAACTAGGACGTTGCGTCTTTACGTTTGTACAACTGTGTTCGCATACCTGGATCTACCTATCTGCCTGTTCATCAGTTTCAACTCATGAATCACAAGAGGTACGGCGAGAAAATCTGCTGGGTGTTTTAGGCACCATTGAGTACTTTTTCACCTCTAACTCTGATAGGATTCATCACAATCACTTCCGTCAATACTTCAACACATCCAAAAGACGATGCAACAAATTCAAAAGGTCAAAGTTCAATGTGCCTAAAATATGCACACAGTTTGCAATCGCTGCGATAGTAGAACAAAGAAAAATCAACAGAAAAAAATATCATTTCACTGATACTGTTGAAAATCTTCATACAGTAACGAGATGTTAGAGTAAAACACTCGAGCATCTCTCAAAGTTACGAGCATAAATTGCTCTGTTTTCAACGATCCGATAAACCGACGGAATCTGAAGACGTCAGAATTCAATCTACATAAACAAAGAATGAACCCATAAGGCAGAAACACTGACTACATAAGGCGATACGCACAATGAACCATTTTGAGTACATTAGGCGGCAGGACACAAAAAAAAACGGCGATCGATCATTCATCACCGTTGCTATCATTTTCTTTCAATCAGCGTTCCTCCCTCCTTCTAAATCGTTTCTCCTCCCCTCGTTACTTTCGTCTTCCGCTTCTCACTAGTTTTTTTTCTAGTCGTTTTTTCAATCTCCTATTGAACCTCACTTATTTTTCGGTGGATTTTATTCCAACATTTTGTAGTACTTGATGCCGATGAATAATCACGTTAGGAAGGGAATTTTGATAAGCACGACGCAAAGTTGCTGTCGTCGGCAAAAGAACTTTGAACAACTGAATTGCCTAAAGGAGGTATATGGAAAAGACTCCACTGAATCACCATAGTGCTTTCCGTTTCACTCTTGTTCGTTGTCGCATACGATTGGGCACAACCTTTTCCATCCCACCAGGCTTTTCCTTAAACTGGCTCTTCATGCTTCAGGATAGATTCAAGCTTCATCTTGCATAGGAGATTTGTTGCGAGCAGGTGCACTGGGAGGCACGCTGTGAGATAATTACGAGAAATCAAAATGTCTATCAAACTTCTGAATTCAACGGAGTTCATATATCATTGCACCTTGCTTCATCAGACTAATCGCATTGATCCGGATGTCATAGAATATTTCCCGAAACATTTTGCAAATCTCTAAGGCCCCATTTCATTATCTCCCACTGGAGCAATCTACTTCACATTTTTGGCCATGCACTCTATTTCAGCCATGTTTGACCTTCCCCCTCCCCTATCCTCTCAGGGCGTCCGGTACGATTTCTGATGACATCATGGGCGTTGTTATAATTTTTTTATCATCTATGTCAAACGCTGTTANTCTGATGACATCATGGGCGTTGTTATTATTTTTTTTCATCTATGTCAAACGCTGTTGTGATTCCGTAAATATTACAAATAAGATTAAGCACACAAAATAATGCATCTATATTTTAGCTCATTCGATTATCCATTCAAATTTACCACAAAATATTCGTTTTTATGTGATTCAGCCATTAAAGTATCGAAATTCATCTAGCCTAAAATTCCAGCAAAAATCCCCCATTTAAAATACACATTAATAACCCCTGAGGTTGACGCTATCGATCAATCCTTACAAGCCCTGTCCTCATTGATTTTCAAACTGACATTTACGAACGAAAATACTCAAACGCCCGTAAAGACATATCACCATAGTGCACTATTTTGAAGTAATTTTGTGAAAGCGTGTGATGATAATAATATTGATCGCATTTCCGCTCTAACAATTAGTAAGCCGGTCGACTATCTGAAAACTCGTAAACCTGTCGGCTTTTTTCTCCGCCATTGTTTTTATCTCGTTGCTTTAATTTGTAAATGCTTCCCTAAAAGGAATCATAATTCGTTTTTGGGATAGGCATAAAAGCAACACTGTTATATTCGAATCAAAGTGGAATGCAAGGAGATGAACCGGTCGTCAATATCTGGTTTTCTTGCGCACGATCACAAACAACGCAGCAGTGTTGATGATGCAATTGAGGATATATTTCATGCTGCTCTTAGGGGATACAGCAATTGTTATTAAATGCAGAGAAAGTATCGCAATCTAATCTTGCTTCAGTGAATTTTCAACGGTGGGCTATTTATTAAAGGGTGTTGATAAAATTGCAGAATGTTTTGAAGTTCGGATGCGGATTTCTTTTTGTCTATCATAGCTTTGTGTTTCACTGTTTTCACCCCTGACTAACTGGCCATCGATCCTGCGTTCAGCTACCTTCAACTAGACCCCGATAACTTTAAGCCTGAAGAAACGAAGCGCCATTGCTGACTCCGATTCCGGGTTTTTTTACTGAATGCCTTTTTTGTCTGTTCAGAGAAGTAGCTCGAATATGTCACAATCGCACATCAAGTATCTATGTAGTCACTTGATATTGCGACAGCGCAGGTATGCCGTCTCACCACAACTTCCCCCCTCCCTCTCCCCTTCCTCCTTTTCCTATGGCCCCACGTGATCTTCTACAGTTGTTTTGAACGTAGTGGTAATTATCTTCAAGGGCAGCGGGTATTCAGTCCTATGAGCTGCTCTTGGTTCATAACTATGAATAACGGTCCTAATGACTCTTGTTCAGATTTGGTCGCTTCTATTATCTGTGAATCTCTCTCCATTTAGTTGCAAAAAAAAGCATTGCTCAACGCTTTTTAGATAACATTTGTGATCATGTACGTTACGTGATTAGATATTGGAGGTGTTTCATTGTTGATGACGAAATAGTTAATCGTAAGAATTGTCTACGTTGGCGCAAAGAGATCGTATTGTGCAACGGGAGTGCTGCTGATTACATCACGGAGGTCGATGCGAGAAAGTGACCGCTTTGTGGGTGAGGGGTCACTTTCGATTTCCTCAGACGACCTATAGCCCGCGGCGATGCAGAAGGACGGGGGCATGTACCGAAGAGAACGCGCGTCCCTTTCGGCATCGGGAAGCCAATAAAGGGAAGGCGCCACTGCAAAAACAGATGCAACAGAGATATGTTGGAGCCGAAGACCGGTTCAAAAGAAGTGCTCTACCGCCCAATTATCCATTATCGATGAAGGATTCTTTGAAAATGTCTTCGGCAACGACCGGCATACACCCAGCGTTCATCGAGGGACATCGGCTTAGTGGCAGAGACCACCTCGACCTAGAATTCGGTCGCAAGTTCGAGGAATGGCTTAAGGTATGCAATCACCCGTCTCGCTTATTGCTTTCAAAATGCGCTAATTTTCATATTATTACTCAAATCTGCAAATAAGCGACTGCAAACCTCTAGGCATCACCGCTTCTGTGCTTGCGTACGTGAGTATCTGCAATTGTCTAATAATTTCAGCTCATAAGCCATCAAAGCTAGAGTTACGGAAATTTGTCATTATAATGCGCATTATAAGGTACTACTTTTTCCATATCACATTTCGTGATGATCCATCAGCTTGGAGAGTATTTATGAGCATTCGAATTTGGGGAAAATTTACATACATTTTATCCCTCGACCAGTTATACCTCATCAACTCGACGAAAGACGAATCTGTTTTTACACATTCTTTCTGAGATATCGAATTCATTGAAAAACATGAAGTTTTAGTTCCAAATATTTATTAGTTCCATTTAAATTATGGAATTGGTTAGTCGATGAAGGCAACGTATTTTTGCAGCCTTTATAGTATGTTTCTCACTTCTTGGAAGCAAACGGTACATTGAACAATATGCTGCTCAAGTTGATCTCTTCGTACCAGTCTTTTCTGGGTTCTGCTGATTCTTCTCTTTCCAGTGTAAAAATTTATTGTCGGGTTGCAAAAAAAAACGTTGATAAAGAAATGAAAAACAACTTGCTGAACATGTTTTTTGCATACTTTCCCGCTTAAATAGCAATCGTTGTTTACAATAGTGAGCTGACTTCTGGTTCCATTTACACTTCTGATTTTCTAAATGAACTAGATGGTTTTCATCGAACTATAGAGTCTTTCTTATATCTGTGACGGTCAACAAAAACCACGGAGTTTCATTTCATTTGATTTTAGTTTTGCGTCAATTTTCGGTATTTTAATGATTTAAAAGTGCTTTAACAAAAATGCCAATCAATTAGTTAGATTGTGAGGCTTCTCCATGCAATTATAGAAATTTGATTGCTTCGTTCAAGGGAAGAACTCGAAATGTTCTGGTACACATATCGAGTAACTATCGACATAAAATTTCTCATATAAATTTATTTCTTTCCTAATATATGGAAAAATATTTAGCATCACATAGAGACAACTACGACTCATGATGTTTTGAAATGAATTTCCTGGTAATACTTCATAGATTTGCTAACGTGTAAGCATGTCGAACATTTGCACAGCCTAATTCACAAGCGGAAAAGTACACCGTTGTTTGTCGAAGAAATGAAATTGAGAGAAGAAAACAGAAGCATAAGACGTAAAAATCGTAACCCACGAAGTCCTAAAAATCTATGCTTGCCTGACCTGATGCTGCCTTGACAAGCTTTTTTGTTTTGCCAGATAAATGTAATATCACTATTTGAAAGCATGCAAACGCTTTGAGAGGTTACTTGAATGCCAAGAAATTGTCCCCTTCGAAAGTCCTCTTAGACTTCCTGTAAATTTAGTTAGTTCCTGGCAATCTATTTCTGTGCGTCCAATCCACTCTTTCTGCTTTCCTTCCAGCTGTACCGTGAAGACAACCCGACAAGATGGATGGCTAATAGACTGGTTCTAAAATCCTGTGTTGTCAAGCTAGTCTTTGGCAACTCTTTCTTGCATACATCTTTCAACACGAAATCTGAAGTTGACATCGAGGTAATGAAGCATTCACTCCCCGCCATACAGATGTCGAAGGGGCAGCCAAGAGCGAAGTTCTAGCGGCCTCGGCCTCACAGTCACTGTAGAAGCAGTACACACTGCAAATGATGGGTAGGGAGACATTTGGAGAGGCCAAATATTTGTCTTGTCTGCTCACTTACAGCATCAAAAGAGAAGATTGTGGAACTGGCAACTTCTAAAGAAATCGCTGTTTTCTTCGGACGAAGTTCAGTTCAAAGCTGCAGGGACCTTCTTAGCAGTTCGTCATTCTTTGACTATAACTTTAGAGTTATTAGTTTTCCTTCTGCAAGAGGAATCCTTATGGAGATAGCTTAACGAAAGAACGGGGAGCCCTGCGACTGGTCGCCGAGATTTTCAAAATTCGTCCGAAATCCTTCCATAAAAACATGAAAGGCCCTCTCCTGTGCTTGAAAGATGGTGGTCTCTAAAGTTTCGGGGCATAAAATGGAGTCAATTCTCATGTGTGGCAGATCTCACCCAAAGACTATATGAGCCAATTTGCCTTCTTCAAAAACAGCTATGAAGATGGAAAACTCAGGCACAATTAAGGCCTTAGCGTTCGAAAACAATTTAAGGTATTGCTGTTGAATCAGTGATGAGTAAGAAGCATAAAAATCTGGATCTGCATGGGCAAAACGAACCAACAAAATGTTCGTTTGCAGTTTACTATTTTTGATTCTGTTCTGTTCTATTCTGCATTTACGGTTATTATCAATCAGTTCTTAACAGTCACAAGAACGAGAAGTACAGACCAAACGTCCATTAAGCGTTCAAGCGACAAAGTCTTCTCTTGCAATAGGACCACAAAAAATCCACACAGTGAATAAATAAGTGCAATGGAAAAGCATGTGGAGGGGTGGATCATGCATCTGAAAGACCGCTGTCCTGTTCAAATAGCGGAAAAAGACATATTCTATGACCGACATTCCTGCCGAACCGGCTTCTCTAGCACGATATCAAACTTCCAAGCTAGTCCACCCATAAAAGATGTGCTATAGTTGACTCTTCTAGCATTCCAACATCTCTTCGCTTAAATGCAATGGATCAGTGTGAAACTACATTCTTAATGCCACAACTTATTTCATCGGATCCCCAAGAGCTAGTACAACCAAAAGTTGGCAACATTTATGGCTCATATTTTGTGTGCAGTTTTTGTTGTGGAGTTTGTTGCCATGAGAATTCGCTTCCGATGGCAGGTCTTGTTCTTTAGTTGACATAGAATTCGGCGAGTTGGACATTTCCTCAGAATGTGCTATCGAAATCCTGTTTTTGCGTTTCGTTCGCCACAAGTGATGCCGTGCAGTTTTCTTATTCAATCCGAATTCATCAGAACATTTCTCTTTATCGTGTATAAAAAAAATGAAACATGCTTTTTGTCGCCTCTCCTCAAATTTTCGGCCTAGTAAGATCGCTATTAACTTGAGTGACGAGTGCCAATTAGGATGCGTTCGGCTAGCATTGCTGATGCGCTCGGACCGTCGAGGGAGCACCAAAAAAGTTCTTTCCCAACAGCTGAAATTTGCGAAAAGTGAGAAAACTGAGCGTTATTTTTCACCCTTCTCCCGTGACTTTTTTCTGCGTAAAAATCTTTCACTCTCCATGGCACCTCTATTTTGGGAACTATTGAATCCGCGTGCAACCTCACAACAATAAATGAACATTCAGGCGGCAGCGGTATAAAAACGGAATCTAAAAACCCATTGAAATTGTCATGGACTACTGATCAGCTGCACTGTCATGCATTTTCTATCTTCGAAATTACAACCTTCCTGTGCAAAACCTGCCTCACTCCTACCACTTGCCTATGACATTTAGATTCGTCTCAGCTATAACATATCTATGGACATAAATTTCTCCGTGCTTAGGATCGTTCTACAAACACATCTGCTGTTACAGCATACTTAAGAATGACTTCTGACTCCGATTATACGCGTGGGATTTGGCAATAACTTTGACCAGCTAATGTCGTTTTCTTTCGCTCTGTGTTAAAATTTCCAGTCTTTTTTGACGAGATCATGCTATCATTTTATCACGTTACAATCAACTCTATCCAACGATCTAAAAGGACATTGTAAATGCACTTACAGTAAACTTCGGAGAATAGATTCGAAGCAATGAGAACCTGGAATGTGTTGAAATTTTGAAATTCACTCACCACTTTTGGCATACTTGACGTATTCTTATCGCTAAAGTCGCAGTGTTATTTTTGTTTTTGTATCAAAGTCTCATAAAACACATTTCCGTTATTTGTCGACTTACATTTGCATTTTTGTTGTTTTTCAATTTTTCTTTTTTTCGCATCAGGGCACCATAGGGGCGTTTTGTTTTCAGCTGTTCTATGATATGATAGTTTCAACTGCTGAGTCATTGGACTGCGCTAATATAGGTGCAGTTCGAATCCTTCCCCNCCCCCCCCCCCCCCCCCCTCCCCCCTTCACACGACACCTTCTTCCTGATCTCACTTTTATATGCGAGGTTTGAAATGCTTTCGTAGCGTATTTCGCCGTTTTATTTATTGTGATTTTCATCATTCGTAGAGCACAACGTTTTGCTGGCATTTTCTTGTTGATCAAAATGAAAAAACGCCCCACATAAGAAGCAACAAGACAGATTTTTTTCGTTTCCAGCTATCCTAACCACCACGTCTGTTTGTAACCTCGAAGTATTCCTTTCAAATCTTGGATTATTCCCATTTCATTCCAGTTCATCTTTTGGCAGTGAAAGTGAGAAACTGGCGTTCCCGCTTGATAATATTCAGCTAGTAGAATCTAAACTTCTAGACGGCTTGTGGAAACGCCTCAGTGGGCATATTAATCTGCAAAATTGGAAGCTAGGAAGTTATCGCCTCTGAGAATAGACATTCTCTTGCAATCGTTGACGAAAAACTGCAAGGAACTTCAATTGTTGAAGAGTGAGAGCTAGTGTTGCGCCACGTCGGCAAAATGGGATGACTCCAACTATCACTACAATGGCGCCCTGATTTCGACTGTACAAAAATCATCTGGCTGCTCCCAATACTACTTCCGAGAAATTAGGGAGTCGATTCTGTTATAGCAAAGTACCTATTCTAAGATTACTCCCCTGGGATCTTGTGTTTGAGGCGTCTTCACAGCACCGACTATAGCTGTGATTCACTAACCACCAGCACAGATCATGCGCGGTACTCGCGACACACTGCGAATGTACCCCCACATCAGAAAACCAAAGAAGCAGCATCGCTACTAGAAAAAGTAGCCATTCGTAATCACCTCGACACTTACTCCAAACTATAAATCCTCTCGCTCAAAGGTTATCGTGAATTTTCTCAGGTTGCAATACTCCATGCATGATATAAAAACAGTCTTACTCAGTAGTCAATTATGAACAAAATTTTTAAAAGTCGAAGAAGGAGAAGACAGAAAGTCGATTGGTTGAATGATGTCGTAGCCTCTGTTATAAAAGTGAAATTGAAGGCGGAAAGGCGATCATTGAGAATTTAACGAAAATATAGTATGACATAACATTTCACCATCGAAAGATAAAGAAACATTTTCATACAATAAATAAACAAGCACAGAGAACATATGCGAGTGCTTGACTGAAGCTATTACTGAAGAAGCAGCAATCATCGAGTAAACGAATTTCGTCGTATTCTATTTTAGTTCATTTTCTGTTTCCTCTAAATAAAATTCAGAAAAAGCAAGGTTATTTTTGGCACAAGAAAAAAACCACTTTAGTTTATGAGGGAGTTTGAAAAGTGCGTATTATTAAAGAACTAAAAAAGATGTCTTCAAAATCAGGTGATGAAATATCAGGTGATACACGCAGGTGATAAAAAAGCACTATTTGTTGAATCGCCTAGCGTGAACTGATTGCAGCACGTGAATCGCCACCATACTTGTGCTTCCCTAGCATTTCTCTCCCCGAGGTTGTCGGATCAACGTCACAGAGCTCAGATAGTGAAAATTTGAGAATTCACTTCCGACGCTGGACTACAGAAATCTCTTTCTAATTAGTTTTCCTTCGATGCAAAAGAATACTTAGCTCTTCAACTATTACTACTTTCATTGCTGGTGTTCGAGGCTTATCCGAACTTCTAGTGAATTTCGAGGTCAACTACGAATCAGCTTGCAAGCAGCAATAGTAAGAAGCAGCAAAAAAACGATTGCTAGAATGAACTGTGGACGGTATTTCCAGTAATGGACATTGAAACGGGGACCGGAAAGGATAAGTCATGCTTTTGCTTGCGCAAACATTTCCATTGCGATCAACAGCTTTTTTGGGAGGGAGGGGAGAGGACTTTTTCATAGTAAACTTAGTTATTGCGAAAATCTGCTGTCACTGTTTCTTGGTATTTAGCTTTTCTCTACTTTACCAGTAATGAATTTCCACCGGCTTCCTACCAGACTGATTGAATAAAAATCTCAACCGGGAACGAAAATTGATCATTCTGTCGTAATTCGTCAGCTTTCGATAACAATTATATTGTCTTCGAGTGCAAATAACTCGTACAGAAGACGATGAATCATTGTGAAATTGATAAGGGGCAATAAGCAGTAAAAGCNGCAAATAACTCGTACAGAAGACGATGAATCATTGTGAAATTGATAAGCGGCAATAAGCAGTAAAAGCATATCAAGCGAGGGTTGTTTACCTTACAATATGTTCCTCTCAACGACCATTTTCATCGTTCAATAAGAATTTGTATTTTGATTAAATTCGACCGATCGCATAAATCGTTTAGAAATGATCAACGCCTGTCCAACCGAACTAATATGAAACTGGAGGATAGATAAATAAAATCTAGGTCCCCACTTTTTTGCACCCTAAAATGCTGAATATGATTTTTTGAAGTCAAATAATCAACGTGAAAGGATGGTGTAGCGCTGCTAAATTTTGGTATTACAACTCTATTGCCTGCCCGAGATTAAACATCCATGTAGGCAAATAGACACACGCACGCACAAATGCGAGATCATCCTAATGAGTCTTACGCGTGCAAATCTACGAGTGTGTATGAAAAAAAAGATTGAAAAAATGGCAAAACTCTGATGAATAATACATCTAGCAAAAACCACGCTCTTGTTTTGCTGCTTGTGAGCTGAAATCATCAAACATGAAAGAATGCTACCGCATATGTACATTTTACGACTTAACGTGCATCTGCGTCTGCATGAAAATGACCACGACCAAGCGCCCTTTCTCACTTATTCAATTCGTGCTCAGGGATTCTTCTCCTAAGCAACCGCAGGCGAAATGGAATATGCCTGAAGTGATTAGCGGATAGTGTATTTTGCAGGTATCAAACTATCAAATTCCATAAATTTATTGCTTCCAGACAACAATCTTTCTGTTGATTGTAGAAGCACAAAAAATGTTTTTTAGTTTTCGCAGGTATAAGACAGTTCTTTCTTATTGCAAAAACTTCAAGTTTTACAACGTAGCAACCTCACCACCACCCTCCTTCCCACGTTTTGCATTTGGGACCTTTGAAAGACCGCCCGATTCCCACCACCCGTATAAATCAACATGGAATGAGCCCATCTAAGTACTGAAGGACTCTACAGCTTTCGTTTCTCTTCTTATTTTCTTAACAATTTACGTAACAATGAATCCTTCTAGCACTTTTGCAATGAAATGAATACCAAATTTAGTAATGAACGAATTGTGCTTGTCCATTCGAATTTTTTTTCTGATTTATCAATGAAGTTGTAGGCGCTTAGAAAGAAAACTTCATTCAAGATGATGTGGTTTCAGACCGCTGAGCAATACGACAGACAAGATTTTCGCGAAAGCGCGTGGGGTGCAATATTCGGACATGACGACAAAATGGAATCAAGCAACAACGGAGATCGACAACTTCTAAGTGGCACTTTACTTCGTTGAGTGCATTTCCCAATCTGACCAAATTTGGGCTTCTCCATAGTTGTTCACGGCTATGATGCCAACCGAGATCTGCTAGAATAAGGGACAGAATAGGCAGTAGGGACAGGATAGATAATAAACAAAGAACGGGCAATGGGGGCAAAGCGGTCAATACGAATAATATGGGCAATAATGGGCAGAATATTGTAACAAACATTCATTAAAATAAACGAACTTGTTGAGCAGCGAGCTAATGCCAGGTGCACTGCTTTAAGTGCGCAATAGCAACACTCATGAGCCGAAGTGCTGCACATAGACCTTTAAAGTGTCATTGGATGCAATCTGCACCCGCATTTTCCGTGCTGCCGGAACCGTTAATAGGACAGAAAAGAACTCGGCTGTAGAAATTTAGAAAATGCAATCTTTCATAGCACGCGCTGAGTGCATCGAATTCATTTAATTTATCTCGCTGTTATGTTTCTTATGATACAAAATGACGCCCAAAATGACGACCTAAAACACTTTTATTACGCTCTATCCTAGAATTATATGCTATAACTCGACCGCTAACTGCCAGTGTTTTGATATAGTATCAATATCACTCGAAATGAATTGTAACATCATTGCAACACCAATGACGCTACTATTTGCCCACGTTCCTCATCACTCACTCAAGAGTATTTTGATTTGCTAAATCTTATTTCACTGCGCGAGTTGCAACTTGACCTTTCAATGCTTGACCTGCAGCCCAAACGCGCGTCTCGTCAAGGCTTGAAAGATGAGGAAACCTATCGATTTCAAGAAGCCTAAGGTGGGACGGAGAAGGCCCACGAGTCATATGCAAACAATACAACTTATAAATCAACACAGCATAATACAAGTTTATTGTGGTGTGGGCAGTTTACTATACGCAGTACTGAAATATTTCCGGATCTCATAGTTACTCTATCTATAACAAATTATTTTTAAGACTTTTATCCTTTTTGGCTTCTTTAGTTCAGCACAACTGAGGTGATAGTTTTGCCCACCGCCGCGTTCTTAATCCATTTTACACCAGCCTAGCAGAAGACGAAACCTGCTTATAAGTATTACCGATGAGATTGTCGTCGGTTTGCATCACTTTTCAATGGTGGCAGAACTTGCAAATTAGGCGGACCTACTTGAGCACATAAAAAAGCTCGACGCGTATTTAAACGTCGCACGCGGATGATGAGAACCGCGAGCATGCTCTTCCAGTAAAGTATGAGGGAAATTGTGCTCGGAATAGGCCAGTTATTTGAGAGCGCTGAACCTCATGTTCCTACAGGCTCTTCTTGCTTGATCATCGATGGTCAGCATTACCCATTTCTTTCATCAGACAGAGTTTGTGGAACATCTGACCCCTCACAAAATCAGTGCTGCCTTCATTTATACAGAATATAAATTTAGCCGATAAATTCTCCATGCGTGAGCATTCGTGTAAAGATGACAACAGCCTCCGATCCCAATCTTTCTTTATCATTTCACTTTTTGTGCCATATATGAAGTAAGACCTTGTAGCACAAAATATGAGTTTTTTTTTGTCTACTCTCCAACTATACAAAATTCTGTCGAAAAAATGCGTTTTCTATTCGAGGCGACTCAAAGCATTCGAAAAACTATACCGTACGGGGACAGATGAGCAGCTGGAGAATGAAGGAGTGAAAGAAGTGCTTGCATGATCTTCTGCATCGATAGCTGCACATTTTCAATTACCTTCGGGAAAGGAGATTGATAGAAAGGTGCAAAATCCGAGCGAATACCCCATGAATGGCATTTTTTTTCATGTGAGAAAGGCGATATAAATGAGTAAGGCGAATGTTACGATGACTTCCTCAAATAATCGAACGTTAGGGTGGCTCCGTGCGTACGAAACTGTGTAAAAGAGTTGCTTTGAAAAGCATTCTATTCTTGATTTGGACGAAAATCTTCAAGCACTTACTTTTACATCTCATACAATGGATCGCAGGTTGCTTCGTACGATATTTTTCAATATCTTATTTAATATTTTATTCACAGCCTTAAGCGCATTCAAGCTGTATGAACAATCTCGCGCTAATACTTCATATTTTTGACACAATGTGTCCCCTCAACACTAAACGTGACCTACCGCGAGGAGGACAGGTAGCGTATTACTGTATGATTTCTGTGATCCAAGAATCACAATAAACCATTCCTGGTATTGCAGCAAAAGATATTCGATTCCTAAACAATTCCTAACCTAAATGCTTACTCGCTCGTGCATGTGCCTATGCATTTGAATATTTGCATGTGACTATGCGTGCATGTGCGCATGTGGCTGCTGCGAATGAGTTGAAGAAACCATCACCGATAGCATAATGTCGTAAGGCCCACCTAGAACTTTAACCTCCTCAAATATGGCAAGGAAGTAAAGGTTTACATCGACGACCTATTAGAAATGGTTGGCAAGTTTGTTAAAACGTTTTGCATAGGAAATAAAATTGCTGAAATGTGCTCTGGGTTCGTAGTAACTGATATATAAACACAAACAACTCTACAGAAAATCACCGTAACATAGGCAAACAATGAGCTAAACTTTCAGGGCGAACCGGTACAAACCAGCTGGGAGGTACCTATGCAAACGGACGACCGCTACCTGTATATTTGAGAGAACGTATCATACGTATGGCAACCTCAGGAACAAAACCATGTCAGATTTCACGCGAACTACGGGTATCACATGGCTGTGTATCAAAAATCCTCTCCAAGTTGGTTTTGTGCCATATTTTCACCACATTTATTTCTAAAATCGTTTTCGTAGGAGCCCAAAAAAATGGAGAAATGAATGCGTCAACCATTAGACTTTTTTCTCGCGTTGTAAGGGATGGTGGCATGGGAAAAGTGTAACATATTGGAATATCACTGCATCATCTTCTATGTACGACTCGCATGAAAAGAACATGTGTTGTATGGCTCTGCACGTCGCATAATTTTACAGCGATGGATACAGTGTTTATTTATTACTACATGTGCCTTTAACAACCGATCTAACTGGCTATTTCCATCGCTGCTCACATCACAAATTTTCAACGGTGCAACTCATCTATTTGCACTTTCAATAAATGCAACCTATCATTCATTTCACCAGTATCTTCCGCGCTGTTACCGTCGAGTACATATCATTTCAACTCTTTTTTATCCTTGTCTTTATTTGCTTTACATTTGTGGAAGAACATTGAGATAGTTTTTGAAAATATGGAACAATAAATATATGAGAAGCTATTCAAGGATGAACTCTTTCATTCACATATCTTCAAGAACTGTCTCAATATCCGTCCTCAAATATGGGGCAAATGAAATACAAAAGTGGTGACATGATATTTACACTGGCATTCCCCTTATTCGACTCTATCAAATTCGCTCATTTTGTAGCTCTACCTTCAGCGCTTTCCCAATTTGAGGGATTATAGCGTAAACATAAACACGACGCCACCACCATGTATCATACCATAGCCGCTTTTACCAACTTCTTCATCCGAATTAGTTCCTAAGAGTATATTTCGCCGAGACGAAGCTTGTGGTCAAAATTCAACGCAACACACATGTTCGGTAGAATAAGATAAAAGCTTTCAAACGGAAATATGGTGGATCTCCGCTGCATTCATAATGGAAGAAAGGGAAACCAGAATAAGTCTCATGAGATGCATTATGTGTTTCGCGCACCCTACGACTGCATCCATAAAAATCTTTGCAAACAACTTGCCATTCAATTCTCCGATGAAGTGTCCTCTCACCTAATCTATTCGATGGCAAAATTGAGTCACTGCTCCCTCATCAAAAACTCACCTCAAGCTTGAGATTCGTTAGTCTCAGAATGACAAGCTGTCGAAATGTACTGAACAAATGTACACCACATCTTACACTCGTCAAGGTTGAACTGCAATCAAACAGTGGGTCATTATAGTGCTGAAGATATTCTATATGAACTGTATTCACACATTTTAGTATTCAGCAATAGATTTGTGAATCAGCAAATATTATAGGCAATGGTCACAAACAAATAATGAAAGCACTGTTGGCTCAGACCGGAGCAGAATGCTATAGGCATTAGAGTAGTTTTCAGATATCGTGATACAGGCTCGATTCGACCGGGCAAAATAGGCGGCTCTAAGCCGAAGAAATCGCTACCTCAGGTAACGTCTTTCTATATCTGAAAGAACACTACATTTTCGAGAGACGTAAAAATTTATAATAATGCATCCACATTCTGACTAGCTCGATCGTTCCCACAATTCCTTTCAAGAAAACAATTTTCTGCGATAAATAAAGTAAAGGAGCCTGATGACGCAATATGCAAGCTCATGGGTTGCAAGATGAAATGAATGTTATTAGTCGCCTTTAACTGCGCAAAAATTATGGCTCCTTTACACGATAACTCGCGAAAACGAGTAAAATACGGCAGACATGACGAGGGTTGATCCTTGCAATCCTGATAGTTCGAACTCTTGGTAGTTCGTTTGAGTCATTGCAAAGGAAATTTCATCCAACATGATGGCTCTTCAGCTGTAACACACTGTTCAGCTCGCAATAGAACCGTTAATACAACATGAATTCTCCACTTTATCTACTGTTGTTTCCAAGCAAACGAGTTGACAAATTAGCAAATGAGGAATACAAAAATTTCCTGAAATTGATTATTCTTTTGCGTACATCAGTGCGCAAAAAAACATACACACTTGCATCTTCGAGGACCCAAATAAACGAAAACAGCCGATAGAGCTGAACGACGCCTTCCAGATTTTAGGAAAGTGCCGTTGTCGACATTTTCATGATCCAAATGAACACTTGTGGGATTAAACGGCGATTTGTGAACTCCTACACGAAGCAGCTAAAAAGATCCACCAGGCTTTCGTTTTATCAAAGTTACAATTTAGGCACTTTAGTGGTTCGCAACCGTCATATACAAATTTCCTGGTCGAATTAAATACGCTTGTGGTCGATCTCCACGATGAAGACAAAGAGCATCGCTTAATGGTCTGATCCCATTAAAAAATCATATTTTAGTATTTCCACGCATAAAAATCAACCAAGTGAAAAGTCTGGCCACCACTCAGCTAGCTTCAAGCTTGACCTCGAGATTGAAAAACGCTTCTAATCCCACATTGCACGACTTCCAATTACTCTAAGCCTCAAAAACAACGCTTACAAAATCAGGCGTCAGTTGCAGACTCCATGTGTTAGTCATCGATTCAAACCCTGATTTCGTCTACTTTTCTTCACAAACAAACAAGAAGCTACCTCCCCAGATTGTTTTCCGCAAGACATCGAATTTTAGGGTTTGCTGCATAGCACACGTTGAACAAAAAATCTGTTCAAGAGAGGACATGAACTGAAAGGCTTCAAACGAGGGGAAACTGGGCCGCCACAAGGCATAGTGATTGTGGAATCCAGCGCTGAATGTTGGAAGTAGCTCCAAAGAGAATCTGGATATTCACCACACAAATTTCGTTTAATGGCAACAAGAGCAGTACAAGAGAGATACGGAACAATACAAAAGACCGGGAGGTGGGCCTTGAGCACAACACAATCAAAGTAATGAAAAAAGTGACTACAATGTAAGATGTACATAAGATAGCAAGAGGATGAGATAGCCACTGATCGAATCAGCGCAATGCATAGCAAGTGATCGAAAAGAAAAAATAGAAACCATCTCGAAAAGAATGAAGCAAGGCAAACCATACTGGAATTATTAAAAGCGAAAGGACGGAATAAAAGTCAACAGCGCTCAAGACTACGAAGGTTACCTACGACGAAGAGCAAACTAATTCATGATTAGGGAACTGAAACGTCGAAAACGAAGATCCGAAGATGTGATCGGATGAGAACGAAGCAATTGGGAAAGAGGAAAGTGTAGCACTAGAATGATTGCCGCAATGCTGAAGACGTCTGCAAGTATCACTTTTCATCACGTGTTTGCAGGGGTGTAGTTGTGCGGTTGCTGAGCG
>JAARMF010000937.1:42892-58287 GCA_022844705.1 Toxascaris leonina | reverse complement strand
TCTGAAGCAAAACGCTTGCATGAAAGACTTAAAAAGATTGATTTGATTTCATAGCATAGCTTTCGTCAAATAACATGAAAAAGGGTGTTAAGTGATTGGCACAATATGTGAGTGCATTCTAATGATCCACATGCTACACCAAAAATAATGAAAACATCCGGCTATATATTCGACACATAAATGTCCGTTGTACAAATCTCCACTCAAAGATTACGTTTCTGCTCCGTATTCGTCGAGTTGTCCAGAAACTGGATATGCGACTACTGACGCTCATTAAGAGCACAAGCTCATGCAGGAAACCATTAGTCGGAATGAACTTGCTCCTAGGAAGTCGCGTTCTCATATACTGAGATCGATCCGCAACTCATATACTGAGATCGATCCGCAACGAGAATTGTTCGAAGGCAGTCTGTTTAGTATTTCGCGAGTGCCCCAATCAGTAGCTTTCATTCTGACTATCCTAGCAGCCCCATGAATCGATGGCGACAGATTGGGTGATCCTGTCTCCGATATGCTGGAAGCAATTGTGGCGATCTGAGTTAGCTGATATTTCAACAACGCTAGATTACGTCAAAGAACTTTCGTTGCCTTTGCTTTGGAACTGACAAATATTCACAGTCATATGCAAGTCAGAATGTACTGACAATATGCTATTGCATTAAAAAAAATTTCGCAAAAGCGCATAGAGACGGATAGCTCATATCATATGAGAACCATAGACAGCCAGTTACCATCAAATCTGAATCAATATTACAACAAATAATATGCAGAAATATTGCTGCATTTTTTGCTGAAAATAACTTCAAGGATAGAAGCAAAGTTCTGCTTGGATGCAGATAAGAATACGTCCTCAAAGAAATCTTTCAATTTTCAGTGTGCACATAATTGCAGGAAACTTTAAAAACAAGACGGCTAAAAGATACCTTCACGGGGGTGCTGACATTATGCACACCATCGCTGACGACCACTTCAAATTCATAGATGTCATTGCGGTCATTGACTAGTGATTTTGATAGTGCTATAACACCAGTAGTCTCATTGAGCCTAAAGTGGTCCGCCGATGAGGCGCTCGACTCAGGTATCCAATACGTTAGTGGCACTCGCCCATCTGCATCTTCGGCCTAGAACATCGTTAGCTCAAAAAAAAAATGAAGCAACAAGAATTCAGCTTGACATTGAAGAAACATAAAAAATGTTATGTGCCGTTATTTCTCATTTCACCCTTTCATTTGCATGACACCTCAGATCCGATTCCCACTCACATCGGACATTTGAATGAGAACAAATGCCCTCTTTGAATCCCCAACCCTTTCGATGTTCACTTTTAAGATCCACTCACGACAAGATAGATATTCACTTAACCTCAATCCAAAATGAAATCCATAGGTTCAGCTTAGCAGACACCATCGTGAAAGCATTAGATTCCCAGCAAGAATTCTCGAGAAAGCCGAAATTATGCTCGAATCAAAATTGGCATAGCACAACATACGAATAATTTGAAATAACTAACATGCACACGAGCGATTGGCGTCAATACTGGTGCTTGCCAATCCACTGAAAACACATAGATGCCTTCAGAGTTAAGCTTGACGAAGCGTGGCTCGTTGTCATTTTCATCTAAGACATGCACGGCCACCAACGTTTGCCATGGATCGAGTTTCGATTTTGTATCTGCAAATGATTGCCTTCGGAAATTGAAATTCAGGTGTTAACTGGCAAATTCCCATGACGCTGCCAAACTTCATAGTATTTCCTAAATTGAGATTGCATGAAATATCTTAGTGTAGAGAAGGGTGACATAGTGAATTGAAGGGCTTCTTGAGTGCGAAAACTTCCGGCGAAGCAAAATTGCCCTGCGAAATGACTGAACAAACATCTAGCCAAGTTATTAATAAAAACTTCGTAGCACACTGAATTTGTCTCTTTCGAAGTGATGTTGCTCATTTCCTGAACTCAGCAGATAATTGTTGTTCGTACATGAAGACGTTCATCTCACTTCGACGAAATTTTTGCTATGTACGCTAAGATATGCCATAATTATTAAGCTGTTGAGAAAAGAGCAAATTCCGTCGTAAAGGGAAACGAAAGAAGATCTGATGACATCCTGGGTATAACAACATAGCTATCAAGAGGAATTATCATAGAATCTTAGACAACATCATTGTGAAGAAGTGAAGACATGAACGAAACTCTGACAAAATGTGAGTGAGACTGAACAATAGGTGCTGAAAAAGATGCGGGATTCCGCATAGGCGCCCTGTATATTTAATTTTCGATTTCCGCACTCCATGCATAATCATGGCTCTCCACCCTCATTTGAAGAACGCAAATTTCAAGAAGACTCTAGTTTCTTTCAGCGTTTCCTCTTTCGCAGAGCTGAATTTTGAGGCGCTGCACATTTTAAAATCCTCGAATGCTATAAGTGATGAAGACAAAATTAAACGCACGTTCAATAACCGGATTGGTTTGCCGAGTGGGGCGAATAGCATCGCTGTTATTACCGATCTCCGTAACATTCACTATTATAAAGTGAAGACTTCTTTTTTCGCGATCTAATGGTCCAACAACGAAGAGTTCACCGGTATTTGGGTTCACTTCGAATTCCACTGAAAACAAAACGAATGAGGAACATCGACGTTCTATTACACCAAGAGGATAATTTTCTTCGACCTCTAGCGTTGAAAGAGTACTTGGATCATCACGAATATTGCCACTGAAAGTGGTTGTTTGACGGTAAACGGAAAGGGGAACTCATATCGATGGCAAGCACCTATGGAAGTAGTTATTTTTTCTCAACAACTTGCACAACAAAAGTCTCTTCAACTGTCTCCCACAAATAACTCATCCATCTATTGCACTTCAAGCTTATGAATTTTACAGGTGAATTTTAAGCTGAAAAAAAATTTTTTTTGGCCGCTCCAGCTCACTCAACTCCACAGGAGTTTAGCGTGAACTGCTGCAAATTAAAACACTGATGTTCGCCGGCTTTCACTCTACAACTCATGGTATGTTACTTAGAAAACAAGAGTGATATTTCAACTAACTTGATCCTTGCGCAATGATGTACTCGACAGGTCGACCTTCCTTCTCGCAATTTGAAACCACCTTAGTGAGTTTGTGCCTTCCCGGTAGATTCTCGTGTATTTCAGCATTGTAGAGTTTTGAAACGAATCGACATCGACCAAGTGGATCGTCTAGAGGTGCTGAGGTGGTCGCTAAGGCCACAATCTTCTCGCCTTCCAAGAAGATATTCAACTAAATTTACGTTACTCGACTTCACATATTCTCCGATGATAGATAATAAGAAAAAGTGCAAATTAAAGCAAACAAAGACTACAGTGTACAAAATTATTGAGACAACGATTTACATCTCCCACTGATTCCCTGATGAGTGCCGTTTGAAAATATTTTCCCCACTAAAAGAACTTACCATGGTTGTTGCAGTTTGACCCGCATCATTTGTAGCCGTGACGTTCAAGAAGTGGTATCGATTCTGCTCCGATTTTATTGGTACTCTTCCAAGACTGATAACACCGTCGTTCGAAATTTCAAAAAGTCCCGAAAATGAATCTGAAGTAATAATTCCACTCAGATGTGAGTTAGAGTTTATCGCGCTGAGACAGTGATTCGATTGTCGAAGTGAACAAGCACGAACTTGCCAACAGCAGCTATGTACTATCGAGCATCTATCATTTAGCCATACAATATGTGAATTTCAGCTGCAGCATGAAGCGTCACCGCGTGACATATGGACATTTTTCGCCATCTAGCGACTATGGACTGACTAGCAGCCAATCACAAGACGAGCCACAAGCAGGAGCATCAAAAATCGCAGGTTATTTTAGCTTTTAGCTAAACTCAACCTAGTCGTTTGCGATCCAAAGAAATATTAGCAACAGCTACTAGTATGGTTGTCCCAATTCCAGTCCCATAATGCGGTAACCAATATTCCATAACCTATCAACTACACAGCCTCGAATTTCAGCTACAAACATCTAGCTGCAAAGTACATATAAAAATATCATGACTCATATGACTATCTAGCATCTCACAATAGTGTCGCACTCAAGTCACACTCTCCTCTACTCTGAAAAAAAAAGACTTGCATTCTTATCAAAATGAATTGATTTCTGAGCAAATTTGCCAATGGTGTCATTTGATAGAAAATTGCTGGAATCAGTTTTAGTGGAAATATGCGTCGACCGAATTTTTCACACTCTTAGAAGCGCACTCAAGCAAAATTAATCAAAAACATCGCGTTTGCTAGAGAGAGATTCGGCAAGAATTTGTTGCAACCGAGGGTATGTGAGCGAACATCAATAGTGCTCTTAATATTCTCCGTTTCCACATTCGTATCAAAAAATTGATATCTTTAACGCTCTCAAACTGCCTTGAATATGTAAATTTGGTGCTTTTCTTATCCATTCGCTTTCTTTCTTCTTTGGCAAGTATATTGCGAATGAGGCTATCCATTGATGCCCAGAGTCTGACGTTGACGACCGCATAGAAGTAAGTAGTCTTGAAGCCAATATACGCTCATATTACGTTGTTTCTTCGACGTTATGACGCACATAATATCTGTCAATTGAGAGTCAAAAATGATCAGCCGACAAAACCGACAAAAACCCATTTGGAGCAATGATGTTGCTCAATTGTTCGCCATCACGGATAATGTTAGCACGGTAAGAGGCGAAAAAAAGAATGAATGAATTAGCAAATCAAGCCACTAACCAGCTAATGAGTACACAAGACCGTTTGGCCCTGCTATCACCTGAGTGATGTTTTGTCCAGCTGTAGCATCATTTGCGACATTAGCCGAATAAGTACTTCTCTTAAACTGAGGNGGTTCTTCCGTGAAGAAAAACCACTTGTTTGAACGAACTCCTCGTTCATAATAACGACTCTTTAAAAAGCATAAGATTCATTCATAACATCTAAAGCTCTATCTGAAGCATTACAATACAATTCATACATAAATGATTATTAATTATTTTCGTTTTGCACACTCATATAACCATGCGAGCAATTCTATAGTTCCAATAACTTGTTAGCTGTATAATGAGATCTGAAGACATCAGACTATTTGCTGAAAAGGGTTTATCTATGCTAAACTAATAGGTTGTGTTTCAAAGGTAGCAACTGAGAGACTTACCTCATGCGTACTCTTGAGAGCAGGTCTACCAAGATCGCTGGCTACAATCAGTAACTCATAGACATCATTTTCTGCCATTGAAAGTTGAGTTTTCGTTGTGATGATACCACCTAGAAGATATTCGCGAGCTTAAAATGGCATTCATTAGAGCTCACTTTGCATAGCTCAACGGCTAGCTCAAGATTGATCGACTCTGTTTTGCTCAAATCTCATCTATTCAAAACGGAAAGTAAATGCTGTAACAAATAATACGGCCCAAGAATCCTATGAACAATCCATTTGTTTCAAGGTCGCATAGCGAACAAGTTCAAGAGTGTGCTGGACAGGTTGCTATGATGTGCCTTCCTTGCAATATCGATAGCTAAATCAGCCGCCTGTACCAATATTCGAAAAAAAAAAGCGGAATTTTATAGTCCTCTCGAAAGTCACTAATCGATACAAAGATACAGAGATACAAAGACAGCTATAGTTTCATCGATCCCCTCATCGATACGGCTGATAACCAAGCTCACACATGGCTGTTTGACCACACTTTCGGAACGTCTTATGGTCAGCGTTCTGGCGATCCATCCACTAATCGTTATTCACCGAAAATTTTGTTTTTGTTGCATGTGTCTTCTGCTCGAGTAGAAGAGATACGTCAGCGAATCAGTCGTGCCGGCGAACTTTCCAGTAGCGCAATGAAAAATTCTAGCAATACGAAACTCTGGAGGCTTTATCCTCAGAAGCGTGTATTGTGTCCATCAGATCTTATCAACACAGCCTATATGCCATGTGGCTTTAAGTGATGGAGACAGCTCGATGTCGCGATAAGGTACAGCTTAAGAAACTTGCATAAATATCAGAAAGAAGAACTATTTATTTTGAAGGTCGCGAGAAATTGCTAGCACTTACTTTTCGAATCTATGGCGAACGTATCCGTGTGATCGAGCAATGAGTATCGCACCTCTCCAAAACGACCATCATCTGCATCTGTGGCATATACTCTTGCAACCACTGTACCGGGAGGACTATCTTCCAGGTACGAGACTACAATTGGTGCATCAATAAACTTTGGGTAGTTGTCGTTTACGTCCAAAATCTTCACCTCTACACGTGCGCGCGCAGATAGAGGTGGATTACTGTGATCGGTAGCCTGAAAAATACGTTCAGTTGAAATGAACTGTCTTTATTCGAATGAATAAAGAAAACTGTACGAAGCATATGCCAATGAAATTCATGCCTTTATTGTGAATTTCATGGCTATTCGCTTTTTCCTGCAACGAGTTCATCTAACTGTTGCTGATGACATTATAATAAGTGACCATAGCTGTGACAGAAATAATTCACTTACAATATGAGCTTTTCAGTTAAGTAGTTTTATAAAAACCTTTAAAATTCTCGTAAATTGTTTAATGGAAAAGGATTCTCTTTTCCCAAAACTTCTTTCCATCTAGCTTTTGATTCGAAGGCTCACCACCACGTCAAATGCGTATTCGCTACTTTCCTCGCGATCGATATTCCCGAAGATTATCAACTCTCCGGTCGTATTTCTGATGAAAAATGGAACGCTGGGTCGTTCACTCTCAATATGATAGGTGACGAAACCCTCTTCGCCCTGAAATTGGTACACTATTATTTAAGGTGAGAAGTTGCGAAACAATAACAAGCTATGAACGCTTGCCTTGGAGACCTGGACCAGCCGAAACACTCAGATGAATAATTGCGACCACTTCTGAGGTATAATAATTCTTCAAGCAACTTCTGCTGCTTGCAAATGCGCTCGTTAAAGCCGTATCTTCATAATAGACCAATTGGCACTTGCAGCGTGAAGATGCCGACACGATTGAAAGAAGCTCTCCGAAGGCCCCCGAATGATATACCGTATAGAAAACTCCTCAGAAACCTTATGGGAAAAGCGCTAATCGCTTCTCGCAGTACGATGGCAATTTGCACTCCATGCCACATTTGGAAGATTGCTTTGATAGTTCTTGAAGAGAATGCGAACCGTTGCATATGCCGTTGCAACCGTTGCATACTTTGCATATGCCATCTAAAACTCCTTTCACGAAGTGAATCGGGTGATATCCATAACATATCAACCAACAAGTTTTTATTTTAAGTGACTGAAATTTTTAATTTCTCCACTTTTCTGTCGGCATTCTCTACACATGTAAATGCCATCGAAATCTCATAAAGAGTAAAAAGAAGTGGAGAAGGCTGTCAAAACAGATGGCATAATATGCATTATTGAATTCGCCTTCTTTCATCAATCAGTAAAATAAAGCTTATGGCAATTTATATCATCGATTCCTCACTTCCTTAGTCTCTATGAAGTCGAAAGAAATCTTAAGCTATCATCATCGAAGCGATCACCTCATCAACGCCAATGACTCTGATTTCGGACGGCTTTAGAGAGAGAACGGCCCCATTTCCATATCGACCCTCAGGCATCAACGACGTATAAAGTTCGTATGGGAAAGTTAGCTGATGTTTCATGAACTCGTTCGAAAATAATGCTGTCGGTATCGGCATAGCATTTGTCACACTCCATTCAACCTCCGACGCTTCTAGCTTATTTCTCTTCGTACTACCTGCAAGGTTTATAGTTCTGCAGATGCAGCATATATTAGAGCAATTAATGAATGATTATTCAAGTAACAATTTAGAAAGTTTAGAAATTAAACTCAGTTGAACTTTCAGTTGGTAAAGTCTCTGAAAATGATTCAACCAACTTGTTAAGAGGAACATCGATATAAAAATGAATAAAAGTGGAGATCGAGCCCGTATACAGACAAACACTACCAAACTACGATATGAATGTATCAATATTCCATACGGTCGCAATAAAGACCATAGATTCACACTAATCCTAAGATAGCAAAGAACACTCTGAGAAAAAGGAGCCGTTGTATTTCCACTATGAGGAGAATAAATAATTGCCTATCGTGGAAATTAGAACAGTGAGTATACACTGCTTCCACTCGTCTTATTCTTTTTTTCAGCCAGGATATATTTTGTGCAGATGATATGTTTCTAATAGAATTAAAGCTGAATTAAATTCGATTCTACAAAAGTTAACACGACAATATTCCCTATTAATAAATGTATGCCAATTCCCTTATTCAATTAGAACTGAACACCTGCTACAATCAATAATATTTTGCGTGAGACAATTTCATGACTCAAAAGCAATGCTATAATAATGCGCTCTCCTCGTCGGCTTCTAGGTTTGAAGCGGATTTAAGCGCATTTAGTTCTTCGACCTCGATGGTCTCAACTGTGATCGACACTTGTGAAGCGCACCTAGAAGAGGGCGTCTAAATCCCGAGAAGCAGATAGCATGCGAGAAAGTAGAAAACGCACCAGAAATGGTATCAGCATCGACAGGAATCTCCATAGACTCCCTAAATTTGTCACTTTCTGAGAGCCCGTTGTTTTGCGCCTTCGTTATAGACACCACACTCTCAGCACTTGACGTAACCGCAATCTCTGCGGTTGTAAGCGCACTATTGTCTGGTGGTGCCTGTTCTCGAAGCGCAACGACCAATTCCATCTGTGACGCACTACCTCCGGCTGTCTTCACTTGTAACGGAATAATTAGCTTTCCCAACGCATCCAGCAGATGTTTTGACTTCAAATCAGAAACGTTCAGCTTTTTGATTAGTTTCACTTGACCATTCGGTAAGACTGCGAAATATGTTCGAAGTGCAGGATTGACGATTGAGAACAACGGGTTGCACTCTTGCTCACAATCGCATTCGGTTTCCAAGGTGTAGATCGGTTCGGCTAAACGTCTATGCGACTGTAGTGTCACCTCATCAGTTGCATGAAGGGGCGTAGCGACGCAAATCTAGAATTCAAAAGTGGTTAGAAATATGAGCCACTCTTTTGGGTTCATCTTATCGTCTTTGATAGTGCTATACATGATAGTATATACTGACAATTATAAGAGGGAGGCGATTCGAGAAAGAAAATTGTTCCAAAAATTTCATTCAGCGATTGCTATACTGCTGGGAACCACCTGCCATACTGCTGCTCTTCAGAATGTGATATTCTCTGGATTTTCAAAGAAAACGCGTGACTGATGTCAGCTGCAAATATGTGGGTGGTGAACCAGATTAAAAAGATTCGCCTCAATTGGAACTTTACGCAGCAAGAAGTATTCAATCTACCAACTTCCAGCTACGCCCCTTAGTCAAAAAGATGAGAAAATACATGAACTCGCTGTATGCTGGAACTTTTGAGAAGAAAAATAGCCATAATCTTCAATGCGTCGTGTCCTAGAGGAGCTTTTTCGAGATCAAATACCGATTACATTTTTAGGCAGTATTTCAAATTTTGGCTTCGTTAAACATGAGAATAATAGAGCCTTGTTACTAAATAAAAGAAAAACTAATAACTTAAAAAGACGAGTAATTCCCCTGCCACACTAACCTCATCGACAGAGGAGCCGAGTTCTGTAGGATTTTCTTCAATTTGTACTGAAGAAGTTGAAGTGAATGGAAGCGTCAACTGTGGGGCGATAAAAATCGCCACATCTGCTTCGCTCGACAGTCCATCTCCATCGCGATCCGTTGCAACCACCTAAAGTATTTTCGTTTATAATTTCAATGCAACAATTCTTTGAGCACAGGTGAAATCACTCAACGATATGTTAAGAGGAGAAACTCCTCCTCGCCTAGAAAGAACTTTTTGGTCTCCTTACCGAATTCATCCTCACCCTTGAATTCCTATTATGAATTCTTCTACCATTTCATGATTTCATGTCGGCGTTGTAATAACCAATTAACGAACTACGCATAGACAAAGTTTTATATGAGTGCTTCTATCAGAGTTCGCATTTCTCTATCAGAATTCAAAGTTTGCATGTCTTTAGACAATGGACGTTGACAACTGCCAACAATATTCAAATGGTTCGCCTTCGAATCATTTCCTATTCTTTATCTCTCTCGATGAAGTGATTCACTAAACGACATGTTGTGAAAAAAACCTTGAGGACAATATGAGACGTCTCCAAACTTGCATCTTCAAACCTATGCTAGCATCCGTAACAAGCATATTACATATGTTATTTCCAAGAAGAAAATTGCAGTAGAAACTAGTCTGAGTAATTCTGCACTTGCAAGAATATTATATCAATCGACTTGTGAGAAATTGGCTTGCGAAAGACGGATTCGAGAAGAAAAAAATGACGTATTTAAACGAACGAGCTGTAAAACTATAAAAATATAAATATGTTCTTTTGGCAAGTTATCAGAAATAACATTAAATGCATCGAACCTTCAGCGTATAGTTAGATTTTCTAGTNNNAGATTTTCTAGTGTAGTCGGCAACACAGGTCAGCTTCAATAAGCCAAGCGATGCATCGATAGAAAAGCAATTCGCATCTGCTCCTTTCAACGAGAAACGAATCTTCGCATTCTCACCAAAATCACCGTCTCGAACCACCATAACCTTTAAAAGAAAGAAGATTAAATCGACCAGGCTGAACAGTGAACTCTCAAGATAATCTAGGGGCAATCAAGAAATAAAGCAACTTGTAGAGTATCGACTGGTCCGTTAATATTTCGACTGCATAAAAATTTGTTGAGGCAGTATTCGAAGAAAAAATTATATTTCCTATCCACTAATAATAGCATGTGCACAGCTCCAATCTAATGCTAAACAGCACTTATTATCAAGGAACTTTAACGCCGAAGGTAATTAGAGATGACATTTGCATGTGGAATCATTAAGACAAATGCATTTGTGAGTAGTCGAGAATATACACATTCGTCAATGGGATACGCCCGCATAGTGGATCCAACTGGTGTAATATGGTCAAATATGTCAATGTTATACCTCTAGGACACATATCCGCCCTTAAATCGCTGCATGATGAAAGAAAAATCGACAAGCAAACTATGAACGCCATTCTCATTTCAGTTCATACTATAGAATGAAGAACATCCATTCTCAGCTATGAATCTGTGCATCAATTATTAACTCAGGAAGTGCTACAATGATCCTACACATTCGAGTTATATATGCCATATTGGCCCCATAGAAGAGTCTGCTAATGAAGATGTCGCTCAAACAATAAATAAGAAGCTAAAATCAACTAAAAATGAAATCTCTCGAGTAATCGTACACGGTTCCCTTCATATCCATTACAGATATTAAGCAAAAGAGATTCAGAGATATTCTGAAGCAATAAAGGACTCACTAAAGGAATATTATGTGGTATTGATACTGTTGATGGAATAACTGCCGAATAATCATTTCGATCGAATTCTGGTGCATGATCGTTAACATCGATCACCGTGACAACGATATTTGTGAATGTAGTGGACGATGGTCTACCTGCGTCGGTGGCTACTACCAAAAACGTATAGAGTTCACGCTCCAATGAATAGTTCAGCGCTTTCACAACCTTCAGCGTTCCATTCTAAACCACATAAATCATTTAAAACTTCAGCTAAATATCAGGGAAAACTTGAGTGACTCATAGTCTGAACTCGTGCACTAAATGTGAATGCAGTGAGGCAGAATAAGCAGAACAGACTAGGTTGCCATTTCGACCCTTCAGTGGCTATGAAGAAAAAGTATGTGAAAGGGAAAAAAACTAGTTTACAAGACGCTTCATGAGGATACAGATCAGCGCTGTGATGCCCCATCTAGTCCCCCACTAGGCAACACCATTCAACTGGAACTCCACTGAAATTGCTTTTGAGATGGTCAATATGTTTCGATGTTACCGACTGAAGTCGGTGATTTCAGTTCGTTGACACAAATGCATAGAAATTAAATTCACAGCTTTTAACCGATTCGACTGAATAGTTCTCCCTTCCCCCCCCCCCCCTCCTCACTGAATAAGCTAATGCCATAGCTTCTCATTTTTATTATCACCAATTGTGGGAAAATCGTCCGCCATTCTGCGTAACTGAATTCGTCTCAAAAACGTTCAAAGTATTGCTAGCTTGCGTATTGTTGCAATTGTTTTTATGCAGCACGAATGTTGGGAAGTGTTTCTACAGAAGCCGTCTAGTGGACTACGACTGTTCTTGCCCACAACAAATGAGGAATGATGAATCAAAACGATTGGTCATCAGCAGGAATCCATAACCACTGATGAAAACTAATGAAGCAAACGAACTANNNTGAATCAAAACGATTGGTCATCAGCAGGAATCCATAACCACTGATGAAAACTAATGAAGCAAACGAACTATCCTTTCAGTTTTTGCTCTTTAGAGTAACTCGAATGAAAAAAATCTTCCACATTGCCAACTCTAAACTGTGATGGAGAACAGCGGTTCTTCTATAGCTATGAGATTCTCACACCTATGATGGCCGATAGTTATTTTCCAATGGTTTTCGGAAAACAACATCCACTTAACACAATAATGGCAAGAAAGATACCTCAAGTTTTTCGTCCCTAGGCAAAAAATTCAAAAAGGAACCCTTGAGTCGACCGCGAAAAGTTTTCGATATGGCTTTGGTTCCACGGTGAGCGTAACATCATCATTGTCTGGATCCGAGAATTGCACTTCGCCAATCGAACCGACAACACCCTCGTCGACAGTAAATTCATACGACTCTCTGAGGAAAGCTGGTGCTTGATTCAGTGGCGCTTGTGTCCTTGAATTGCGCGATTTTTTCAGTAAGTGGTTTTTAGTTCGATATTGTTAGCAGATAGTAAGCAATATAAAATCTATGCGAGATTATCAAATACAACCTGCGCTTAACAATGGTAATCATGAAGCTATTCACGATGAAAAAACTCGGCAAGAAAAATGGCACGACTGTTATGCAGTTGAAATTTCAGTTATGCAATTCAATAATTTAAATGAACTCACTTCCAGAGGAATTTAGACGAGAAATATGCCCGAAATCATGTGTGTATTTTTGCAACCAAACGAACAGATTTTGTACCAATCAAGTCGCCGAAAAAGCAACAACGAAGATTTTGCAATATTCTACAAACAGATGAGTCAGTTAAAATCTGAAGTGGTATTATTTGGCGTCCTTAATCCCTTCGACGCATTTTATCGAACTATGCAATTCACTGGTCCAGTTAGATCGCCCAGCGAATGAATGCAAAGGCGCACGCGGTGGCAATTCTTCTGGCACATTTCTCCAATTTTTTATGAACTTTTGCATATTTGCTTCATAACAGATTTTGGGTGTGACATCTGAGTATATGTCCATCAATAACGCTGGTCTCAACTTAGAACGGCTAGTGTTACAGTCATGGGAAACTATGGTAACAGCGTACACTGCAAAACAATCTTTCCTCGCAAGAGCGCATTGATACGAAACCATAACTACCGCCCGTATGTGTGTTTGTGTGCATGTGTGTATCTCTGTGTGTCCGTGTGTTTGTACGCGTGTACATGGAGGCGCATGTGTGTGCTAATGCATGTATATGTCTGCGCATGTGTTTTTGATGTGTACATATATGTGCAAGTTATATGAATATGTGTGCTATCATGCTATCGTGCCTATATAAATTTACAGTTGTCTACGAATCTGGCAATGAATAATATCTTTCAATCCGGCGACCACTGAAGCTAGAGTTCTATAGTTAGTTGAATATAAATTGCACCATATGATCATCTTTTAAACTTTATTTCAATGTGATCCATCAGTGTAGGGAAGAGCTACAGATATGTAAATGTGTCAAAAATTTGTGAGCGCTTTTTATATCAGATGGTGAAGAATTGAACAAATTTCTGATCATATTTTATCTCTTATTTTTTCTCGCAAATGATGGAATTAATTGTTGCGGAAGTGGGGAGGTATAAGCGTATATCGTCGCAATTACTTTAACAAAGTTGTTCGTCAATTTGATCATGTCGTTTTATTGCACGATGCTGTAAAATCGCTTAAAGTAGAGCGGCTTCGAAAATTTTTCCTATAGAATCAAGTTGTTTTATGCATATGCTCAAGAAAAAACGTCTTATGAAACACAGTTAATCACTGATCGCTGAGAATTTAAAAGACGCTATACGGTGTTATTGGCACAGTCCGTCATTGTGAATTTCGATTCACGCGTCGTTCAGATGAGAAATGAAATCAATGCGAACTTATGAAGACTCACGTAGTCGAATCATTTTGATTGTCGCCGGCATTCGTATCGTAAACGTCCATAGTGACGATAGTAGTCGTTGTATGCATGCCATCACTAACGTTAACTGCTATCTCATGGTGACCAGCGATACGATCGCTAACAGGAGATGAAAATGAGATCGCACCAGTATCTTCGTTAACTGTGAACATTTTCGATGGATCCGATTTGATGCCGTATATGAGCTTAGAATTTAGGTCCTCATCGGCAGCTTGAACCGTTAACAGCGGAAAATCAACCGGTAGATTCAATGGCACCTAAAGTAGGAAAAGAATTATTGGCCACTCATCGAAGAAGACAAAAGCAGAGTACATGGGTTTGAAAAAAAAAACCCTATGGAAGAAAACTCAATAGGTAGGCTGCTTAGTACGTTTATAGCCGTGTGCTCTTCTTGAGAGTAGCTGATGGTCTAGAAAGGGAAGGAAAAGTTTCGAACATCGCACAACTTTATAGCACAAATATCCAAAATGCTAAAAAAAATGAATTGGACTTCACATCAATCTCATCTAAACTCGATGCAATAGTAGAAATCTGAAGTTTACAGATGTATTTTAGCGTCGGAATTTGGAAAATCTTGCTAAAAGCTGTAGCAGTTCAAAGAGCACAATGCTATATGAGCTTTCTAAAGCATTGTTTCATTTTTATAGCCTAGCTTTTGCATGGCTTCCTTGACATCCACATCGATTTTTCTTTTGCCTTCAACGAACGCAAAGAAACTCTGGGAAGATAGGAGAAAGTTCTAAAAGTTTGTCGCTTACATCTTGCTTATAATCATCGTGAATGAAGAATGGCGGACTATCGTTAATGTCTAAAGCGTTCACAACGATGGTTGCCAATGAAAAAAGTGGTGGTGAACCATGGTCGCGCGCTTCAATGGTCAATAGATGACGTGGGGATGCTTCACGATCCATCTCGTTGATTACGCTCAATTCAGCCTTAAATATCATACCACATTCGCAGCGCTCCGTTTTCACGCTTTGAAAAGTGCAGTGAATAGCCTTAGTAGCCATCCATCACAACCGTGAAAAGTGAAAAAACTAAGCAAGAGAGAGCAGGGTTTGCTTTGAACGAGCAAGATATCGGCTAGGCTGACGAAAAATTACTGCACTAATTTAAAATGTTGCATCACAATTAAGTGCAATTAGAATAAAA
>JAARMF010000937.1:29347-40553 GCA_022844705.1 Toxascaris leonina | reverse complement strand
ATATGTATATATATATATATATATATATATATATAAATTCTAAATCGCCTCACCTATATCGCCTCACCTAAATCGTCTCACCTATATCGCCTCATCTAAATCGCCTCACCAGAGATTCGTAAATATTCGCAGGCAGATATTAGGCAAGTTATCGACAACTGAACTCAACGGTCGACCTAACACGATCATCCAGAAAAATACGAGGAGCTAAAAATATCTCTGTTCTACATTTATCAACTACAAAAAACATTCGTCTGGGCTGCGTAAATTGCTAGTCTCTACACATTGTCGATCCCGAACGCAAAGGCGATAACTTGCTACAAGAGCGGAGTACCGTTTGTGGCACTGAAATCCAATTACTAAGTGGATTTGCTAACAGTGGACTTGCGAAGGAGAGTACATAAAAAACAATCTCAGCAAAGACTTTCGCAATAACTCTGGAAGCCTTCTTCAATAACCACGATTAGAAGGTAAGCATCTATCTGTATCGATGGGAAGCAGTTGACATATATACTGAGGCGAAAGATTACGCCGTCTTTGCCAATGGCGCGTCAAAACTATAGTTCTAATTGATGCAGTTACAAAAAGCGTCCAAGAAAGGTGCGTTCAAAATGAACCTATCCGAGATAAAGTTGGTGTGGAAACAGTTTTGCCCCGTATTCACCATATCCCAATATGACCAAAATATCGCAAAACTTGAAACCTATGCCTTTATAGGTGAGCTGAATTTTGTTAATTACTCGAAGGCAAAAACAATAGACGCGAGAACAGCGTGGCTCATCTTCAATACGACAAAAACTATACTATTTCAGAACGACATACGAGTGGGAAAAAAAGTTGTTTCATTCTACAGCTCTACTTGCTTTGCCATATAGAGTGTAGTCGACAAAAAAATTATGAAGAAAAACTAGCTCTAGCGCAAACGGTAATGGAACGTAGGAAATGACAAGCAATCGTTCTCGACCGTACTACGTCCGAAGCAATGCGACGTTGCATGAAATTTGATGACGTGATTCAGGAATTTTATATTCACAAACGCGAATGGCTACGGTATGCAACTCGCATCGCCTAGAACAGGCGGACTATAAGCGCTACTGTTTCAACACATCGTCGACAGAATGTGAGAATGCAGCAGTCAACGAAAGATTTGTTCGACAGACTGAACAGTGAAAACTTCTGATTAGCGAAGCAATGTCATGCCTGGGTGCGAAATGAACGGACGAGAGTCGACCTACGCGATCGCAGATATACACACTTTTCTTGCAATGTTGTTGTCTAAGGTTGTGTGATCTATAGTTCTATATTCTACGGAAAATCGCTCCGTTACGTAATGAAGTGGTTTCCAACACAACATCGAATTATGGACCATACAACGTTAGAGAAAAACATTGCAAAGAAAGTCCACTCCATAAATTCGCCTATGGCAAAGAATTCATTGATGCACAATGGAAAGACAGAGCAAAAATTTATGAAAAGTCTAAGCGTACGATCATTTCGACTATCCCTTTCGAGTTAGGAGGTAACTTCTCGGCGTCGATCGTTTCACGAGATCTGATGACACCATCGCCATCAATCCAAAATAGATCGGATGGGCGCAATTCATATTTCACACCGTCGTAAGCGGCACGGTTGCCAATGGTAATCGCATTGTTTAGAACAGTTCCAGCCGGCGAATTTTCGCGAAGGACGAGACGATATAGCCTTACCGGAAACGACAATCCCTTTTCGCCGCTTACTACATTCAATGCAACCTGGAAATGTTCAACGCCTTGCCTGGTGAAAATTTATTCAAAAAAAGGAAATAAAACATATCAGTTCAANGCCTGGTGAAAATTTATTCAAAAAAAAGGAAATAAAACACATCAGTTCAGTTTTGATGTAACGAATCAATGTCACTTTAGTGAAACAATCAAAATGAAATCGTTTGGCTAATACAGAGTACTCAATAAAAAGATAATAGCGCAGAAAAAAATCCTCATCTGATCTGCAGTAGTGAGAAAATGAATGAGTATATATCAGAGACAAATATGTGAACAATCCATCGCAATCCTAATAAACTTGAACAAATATGCCATTGAAGACAACAATGTTTTTAACACTATGATGGAATTAGCTTCGCGAAGTATACATCTAACCGTCACGAACGATTCATATGCAAATAGAACGCGAATCTTGCAATATCGGCTTTAATTCAGCTTGCACAGCCAGTGTGATCGTGATGGCTTTGATGCGATATAAAGGCAAACGATTGCCTATTGTGCCATGATTATGAAATAAATATTTAAAAAATTTCAAAAAATGACGACCGCTTCAGCTTATGCAGTTTTCCTAATACTTCAGTTAATGCTTCAAAATGTGACCATTACTTCTCATTCGAAACCATTTACATATCTCTTAGTATTTGTGCGCTCGCTTTCTAGACGGCCAGAGATATGTGAAAAGCTGACTTTTTGTCAGTCCACACTTGTACCGGATGTTCTTGACTACTGACCTTAATTAGTCTCATCTTGCGTTAGCGGTTATTCTTTGCCCCATGAAAGTGCTCACCTGTCAACTTCAAGTGGTACAGATCGTTTTCTTGACCGGTCACAACTACTACTGAGCTAATTTTTAGATTAGACCGCATGTACTTGGGTCAACTGTCTGCCCAATAGCACAATTTATGCTCATTTCTCAAAATGCGACACTAGGTATCTGAATGCGACTCTACTCTACCTAGCACAGCGATTTAAAAATCGACTTGTGTTATTGAAGATTCATCTCACGAACGAGTGCGCTCACTAATGAAATGGAATATATGAATGGACAGATTCATGATATTATCGGAAATGCTAATCACATCGCAGCGAATGGAAGAAATGAACGAATATACGAAAAAGTTATGGTTTTGTTTAGGGTGCACGATTTCATGAGCAAAAAGAAAGAGCAAAGCGACGGAAGTTTCACACAAACTAAATTTCGTGAGATGTTCAGCTTGCTCTCATTGAATGAAAGTCCATATTTATCGAGAGGATTGCAGCTATTGAAACCTCAACGATTCACTATGGGATAAAAACTAATCAGCCATTAGTAATGATCAAATACTCACGCCTATAGGATAAGGCCTATCATATGATGATTCAAGCAAAAACTCAATCAAACTATCACCGCCCTGCTCGTCACAACAATCTTCTATGACGATCACGGAATACCAGAAATGTTGTCTGCATTCATAAGCACTTCAACATCATAGACTTGATAGCAGTGCTCATTTATCCGTATGCAAAACATTATTACCGATGATCTCTTTCTACCAGCTTGAAGTCATGCTTACGACATTATAATATCCCATCAAATTACTTTCTTGAGAAGATGCCTTGAATTAATATTCCCACATAGTGGAGCAATATTTCGGTGATGCAACGCGGTACGACTCTTCATGCGCCAAGTTGTAATTTCAAGTAAGGCAAGTAATCGATGAAGTCATTAAGAAACCCTTACAAATTGTTCGATTGATCAGCGCTTTTTGACATTTCGTAAATGCTTTCATCTTTTTTTGAGAAGCTACGAACGTATCGCCTTGCATTAACAATGCAAAGCGTATCAATCTGTTCATGGGAAGCTAGTTTATCTGATTGCCCTTCAGATTCAAGCTATCCGTTGATATTCTTTTGCATGTGATCAAACCCTCCATATGTCATAAACAGCACAATAGCAGTTGCGCGTTGTATTTGCTAGTTCCATAATAATCATATTGTCCGTTATGAGTAACGTTCACGTTATGCTCTTATTTATCAATATTGAGCTCCCGATATGCTTGCATAATTAATGCCGATTTGTGGTAATTATAGGCGTTTCAACTCCATCTGTCACCATGGAGTCACTCATTAACTCTCCTGCACAATCCCAAAAAAAAAGAATGTTCGCTCTGTGCTAGCAGCATCACCCTAATGAGCAGAACGATGACTGGACAGTGGATGTGCCGCAACTCAGCGAGTCGGTGATGTGCTGTGTTCAGTTGGTCTTTCAAAAAGCGCTCAATCTAGGGCATCAATAACAACTGTTTTCTTTACAACTCAACCGCTGTGATTGTCTCTACCATCCAGCACAACTCCCTCTAATAGCGAAATCATGCAAGTCTATCGTCTTCAGTAACGTTCTTTACAATGAGTAAATCTACATAATTCCTCATCAACTATCACTCAGTGCTTACATGAAATGTCATTTGAAATATATGGTGCAGGGAGTCAGGAACTATAAGCAATAAAATGTGTAAATAATTGTCTAGGCCCCATAGACAAGCTAACCATCTCAAGTGTTTCAATTGCTTCCACTAGCACTTTTGCAGTTCTAGTCAGAGCGGCTTCTACGTACAGCTCAATATCGCAGAAAAAGTCATTTTATCTGGCCGACTAGGAATTATTCCCGACTTCACTTGAAGGCTACTTAGATTTATTTTCAATCAAACTTCCGCGTTGCTGATTTAAACTTCCATCAACCTTCATTTTGCTCTCGAAAAAAGGTATTTGGAGACAACAACATGGAACTCATTTCTGTTGATGATGCGTATCTCTCTGATGATGGCCTACGCATTAATGAAATGGCTTTTTATGGCAACGCTAATGACTCCAATATGAATATAGCAAACGTTTTCGATCATCTTCCTTCCTTCACGGTCCTTCTCACTTATATTCATTGAGTTCTCTTGTCTGTACCGACAAAGATTATCACCACAACTTCTTTGTCGTGGTTTCTTTCGTTTTTTTCTTTTATAAATCATTCTTGATTATAATTACAGAAACTAAGTTATATATTGGAAAAATATTTGATTTGAGAGCAAGGCAATTCGCTGTGCTCATCGTTACTAAAAAGATAGTGAAATATCTCAGCACAAACTTACACCGACATCTGAATAGAACTGTGGATCCTCAGTATTTCTTGCACGTATTATGGTGAATACGGTTGGTTTATCGTAAAAAGCGTCAACGAATTCCTTGGTTGCATAAAGATCACCCTGCAATTCATTGATTGTAAAAAAATGATCGGTAGCAAGTCGTTTCGAATTCTATTTCAATAAGCACTTTCCTAGCTCATTCAATAGTTGTTGAAAATGCTCAAAAAGAACTATCAAAATGGTACCGTGGCTTTATCAAGCCTGAGTCCGATTGGCAAAGAATCCGGCGGATATGTACCATAGACAATGGTCCCTTCTGTTAGAGTTGCTCCGAATTGTTGCACGAGAAGTGGGAATGTCGCATTCAAAGGTACCTCCAACATATAACACAATCATGAAATAATTTCAGAGAAATTTGTTTTTTAAATGCTATTCGATAAATTTGCATAAAAATACTCCCACTTATATGTGTCGTTTACTAGCTTCGCTATACGAGATGTCATAGAAAATATTAGTATCCTGAACGAAAAACTCACACAATCGAGACAGCTGCATATGTAACCCGCGCTACACAAAGGCATTTCCATAACAGCTCGTAGAAAACGCCCATCCTGCTATCATGTTAACAACAATTGCGATGGCCTTTTTTCCGCACTCATTTGAATGAACAGTTTCAGAAAACTAAAGAGCAGGAACAAACAATGAATAAAAAACAAAAATAACTTCTGCAATTTCACTCAACAAAAAAAAAGAGTAGCCATTGTGTCGAGTCAGAAAAAATGTCGAATGCACCTGGACGTTATAGGTGAGATGTGGGAAGACGGGATATTTGTCTCTATCGGCCATAATGACCACATTGAGGAGATGCTCAGCGAAAGAAGAGCCTGCATCGACCCGCATTGTCACATTGACACTCCCTTCGACCAATTTCCGTTGAACTCTCAACTCGTCGCCAACCATTTCGAAGAAGTTCAAATCGTCCTCCTCTCTCATCGAGAATACTGGTGGTGCCATTGTACGTGTGGCTGATGCCCTGCTCGTTGTCACAAACTTATCACAACTTACTTTATGACACTATAATATATTACTCGTAGAAATTGCCTATGGAGCACTCTAATCGTATAGTAAGCAACGCTGAAAGCCAATGCATTACATTAACTTTATGAGCTCGCATTCCATGAAAAGAAAGACACTTTCAAAGATGCTCCGCAGCAGTCAACAAATAAACAAGCCAGTCGAATGCTCGATTTAGCGCACCGATAGTTCCACCATAGGAAGCAAGTTCTTAATGCCAGAAAGCATGATGCACAAACAAGTAGAATAAACAGGCCAAAGTGAACGAGTGGTAGGATCGGTTTCGAGAATGGAAACCTGATGAGCATTGCGAAATATAGATTACTGTGATTGGCAAGATCTATATCTCCTTTATTAAGTCTCTAGCCTCTTAACTCTCTGAATTGGTGTCGATGAAAAAAGCCGCCATCCAGAACCCTGTCATTCTCGCCCTTCAATTTCCCATATGACTTCCCATTCAAATCTATTTCTCTCCTTTCCTATCGACTGAAATATTCTAATTCTCGAAAGTGAATTCAAAGCTCTGTGATGATATAATAGCACAATAAAATTGGAAAGCGATGACTTACTTCAGGATCACAGAACCAGGTGCCTTCGATATCGATATGTAGACACGTTTTGGAAGTGGCAGAAAGGATACTTGCTCTACAGCGCTGGAGAGAATATTAATTCGCACAACTGTCTGTGTTTTGCGTGGGAAAGTCGGCGAACGATCAACGGCCTCAACAACAAAATGTAGAGGACTGCTGTCTTCGGACGTTAGACGTACTTTTGTTGAGAGTTGTCCCGTCTGAAATTTGAAAAACTGATAGCTACAAGTATAATTTCGTCGATAAATGACTGAGAGATCCTTCATCTTCGCCGAAAGAAATCATAGATAGATAATCTTTCGCACTTACCTTTGGGTTGATAAAAAATTTGGACAGATCGGTAGCTGCTCCTAGGTCCTCGGCAGCTGCAAATCTGTACTCAATTTGCCCTGCAGGACCTGGATCAGGATCTTCGGCGTGTACTGTGACCAGAACAGATCCAGCCGGTACTGGCGACAACTTCATGGCGTCATAGCGGAACTTAAAACGCCTTCATTTTATGCACATCCTTTAAGTGTTCAAGAGTTGTTAACCTTCTTCGCTCATTTTCACTTCAAAGCCAGAAGGATGTTTGCTCACTGAATTGACCGTCATTACTCAACATTTCTAAACGGCTGCATCGAACTACACCCTTAACCTAAACACCATGAAGGCTCACAATATCCTTCCCTTTCATTCTTGAGAAGAAAACAATATAGTGAGCTACAACCTAAGCCTACAGAGATTTCCACATAAATATTAGTTAGCACGGGAAGCAATAACGTAATAAATAGTGAGGGAACACCAAAAGAATATGAGGAAACTCAGTGGTTTAAACGGATGACAGTAGACGCTTAATAAGAACCTCGAAATTAGACCGCAGCAATTATATTGCAAATGAAAGTTGTATTATAGCACATAATTTGTTATCGTTCAAAATTGCGCTTAAAATCACAATTTGAAGGTTCAGCCAATAGCCAAAAATAGTGATGAGTACTTTTATGCGAATGCTTTTGCAAGAGAAGCTTTTCAACGAAATTCTAACAAAAAATTTGTGTACACGCTGTTTTTCGAATAGACTAATTCAGCTTATACAAGTCAAATTGATCATCTAGAAGCGTTGGAATATCAACCGAATGAATTTATAAAACGAGAAATGCCTAAGCATGCCTGATCAAATTCGGGCGCTGATGGATTGCTGTCGTGTACGCTGATGAAAATATCTGCAGTTTGCCGATGTGTAGGATAGCCATGGTCGAACGCTTCGACAACCAAATGGTATTTCTTTGCTTTCGACAATGGAGTCACGACAGTCAGCTTTCCAGTTTGATCGTCCAATGAAAATATTCCTTTAAAAAATGGATAGCTGGAGAGTGACTATTGGACAAACAACATTAGACGATGCTGCTGAAGACAGTTTGGGGAACAATGAGATTGCTTTAGATTTAATGTCTTAGATTATTTCAAAAAATTCTGTAAATTGGTTTGAAATATCTACCAATCTCGCAACTTACCACAAAAATAGAACTTGCAAAGTAAGGACAATATCCTCCACATAAAATTCCTTCCCTATTGACTTGTTTAAAATGCGGCCTCATAGGTCGCAAAATGATGCGGACTCATGAAAACTTTTGAAATGTAAATGCGATCGTCCTAGACCCGGCTAAAAACTTCAATAAACTAGCCCACTTCAATAAAAAGCTCATGAGGTATCAAAGCAAAAGAAGAGATATAATGTCGAAAGCAAGACGTAGGGAAGAAGATTTATGACACATTTTAATGCCTTGGCTCCTCTCTAGGGTTGAAAGATCGAGAAGAATTTTTCAAAGAGGCGCATATTGTAATCATCGAATAGTTATTACTCTAGCTTCAGTGGTTTTCAAGTTGAAACGACGAAAGAGATAGAAAACTACTCATGTACAAAGACGCACTCTTGCAATCACGTATGTTTACAAAAACGCTCAAAAATCAAAAGAAATATCAGCAAAAATCCGAAAAGAATGAGGTCTGCATTTGCCGCCGTTGAAACACGTTAATGAAAAAGTTCATAGCTGACCCGATGGAGTCTTAAGAGTATAGCTAATATCAGCGTTGCTTCCTGAATCCTTGTCGAAAGCGAAGATACGTATGACTTCTGAGCCAACAGGAGTGTCAACAGGCAAGTCCACCGAGAACGACGGTTGTTCGAACTCTGGGCTATTGTCATTTTCATCGCTGATCGCCACAGTCACATTGCAAAAACCACAGAATGTTCGATTTCTTTGAAGACAAGCAGATACCTTAATGAAAATCGCAGTAATCTTAGATTCTATAGAAGTGAAATCAAAGCTGATATATTCGTTCAAAATGACTTCATTATATTTTTGCAGTCGTTTCATCGACAACTGCAGAAAATAGAAATGCGAGTCGACGACATGAAAACACCTGCAGAAAGTTTATAACTGCTGCAGTATACATAATATCCAAACCGAATGAGAGCGAATAAGTAAGACAGAAGGGATAATCATACTAGTCAAAGGATGGCTACTGACATTCGAACAAAATATTTTTGCTATAAAGAAGTGCTTCAAACATTAAACAGGCAATGAGACGGCCAATGCAATTGCGAGCGACAAAATGTAGCACAGCGATGAAGGACTTAATCAGTCGTTTATAAACAGCGAAACGAGAAAAAAAAGACAACTGGAAAACTGCTTTTTGTTTTGCTTTTAAGTTTGGTTTTAAAATTAAATTTCTTTCGATTCGATGAATCTGAGCATCACTTGAATCGGTGAGAGATCGGTTCACAAAGCTGCTAAAGGAGACTCTGTCAGCTATACGGCTAGAGAAAGTTTTCCTTGGCACAGTCCTACAGTCAAATATTNTTCATCGACAACTGCAGAAAATAGAAGAAGTGAGCTGCTCCTTGCTGCTCCATTTTCAGACTCCTCTGAAAATTTTGAAGTAATGAATGAAAAACGGAGCCAAAAGAAGTGAGCTGCTCCTTGCTCACGACAAAAATTCTCCTTGAAGCAATCTCCAACAGTAAGGCACACGTGAAACCTCACATGGCTTAAAACTCGTCTTTTCAACGAAGACTGGCCAGATTCTTACAGCGCCTCGTGCACGAATAGCACTGAGTTGCATAGCATAGTGCACTAAGGGTAGACGACAGTGAAAGTTCCGGGAAGCGGAAAATTTGCCTTTGTCATCCCTAACGCCAACACTGGTAAATACTTTATCCTTTATGTTCCAGAAATGAACAACAATCCAATAGACCGAAGACAAACGATTGTGCCTTTTAAGCAACTGATTCTCGCCAACTGGCGTATGCACTGAGACCAATGACCGCGTGCGACTGGGCATGTGTTAGATGAATGACACATGGCTGTTCGTATATAAAACGCTCACCCTGTTTCATTTAAAAAAACACTGACCCAAAACATTCCCATCACGTTTTCTACGATGGATTCAAGCAAGTATGACGTATTATGATTCAGGCTTCTGCAGTTTCAAGTGCACAGTGGGCATATACATGCTTCAAATAATATATGCTCAAGAAAAAGCGACACAAGATCACTCCTTCGTAGCAGCCCCAGACGTCATCAGTTTTCAATCACAACGCACAAGCACCTTCAGTAAATTTGAAAAATATAATAGGCTGTGACAGAGTCAGAAACCTAGCGCCAAAATAAACGAAAAGTCCACGGTGAACATTCTGCATCAAAATTAGCTGTTCTAGCCTGCCTAAGACTGTGATGATGACCGCCATTTTTTAACCGATGCAAGCAGTGCGCATAAGCGAGTGCGAACCTGCGACATGTTGCTTACTCGGCGAACGCTTCACCACTTGATGCATAGACGCCTTTACCGGTCACCGTTTTTTTTTCAAGTTGCAATATGTATATTATCGGCACCTACCTGCGGGCACTGTTTTTCACTAACTGTCGAACAATGCTTTATCTTTTGAGCTTAAGTGAGAATAAAAAAGTTTGCAATAGCTGGAGAGATTACTTAGTTTTCGCACGGCAACCTCTTCCAGCTAATGTCAGTTCTCTTCTCATCGCAAATGTTATACGCTCATCATACCGTCAGCATCATGTTCACATCACTAGAACTAACGGGACTTGAGTCAGAGAAAAGAGCCAATAAACGGGTCCACACTAGCTCAGTGATTGAGCATTGGGTCAGTAGACGGAAGGTCTCAGATTCATATCTTGTCTGCGAATAATGTTTTTCAAATAATTACGCATAATAAACAGGCGCTACAAATAGACTAAAACAAACCTGAAATTGATAGAGCTTCTTTTCTTCATAATCAAACGTCTCTAGAGAGCGCAAAACGCCGCTGTCCGTATCAATTGCAAACAACTCTGATTCGGCACCATCAGAAATGTTATATGCAATCGAATTGTTGTCGCCAGTTAGCGGATGGTAGGCCTGTAATTGTTCTCCTTTAGAGTGAAATTAAATATTGAATAAACATCGAGAAAAATATCGAAGAAGAGTGAAGCAATATTTTCGGACCTATAGATTTGCGACATTTTGCTAGCCAAGATATAATAACGTCTATGGAGACGATATGTTGCCTGGGATTTAGATCTACGAGATTTTTACTGCACAACTATTTTTCCGATGCGATTGAATAACTTTGACCAACTTGAAGATATATCTCGCTGGTAGACGACACAGGTCGACATATTAATGACGT
>JAARMF010000937.1:13329-28904 GCA_022844705.1 Toxascaris leonina | reverse complement strand
GTTTTTTTTTCAAGTTGCAATATGTATATTATCGGCACCTACCTGCGGGCACTGTTTTTCACTAACTGTCGAACAATGCTTTATCTTTTGAGCTTAAGTGAGAATAAAAAAGTTTGCAATAGCTGGAGAGATTACTTAGTTTTCGCACGGCAACCTCTTCCAGCTAATGTCAGTTCTCTTCTCATCGCAAATGTTATACGCTCATCATACCGTCAGCATCATGTTCACATCACTAGAACTAACGGGACTTGAGTCAGAGAAAAGAGCCAATAAACGGGTCCACACTAGCTCAGTGATTGAGCATTGGGTCAGTAGACGGAAGGTCTCAGATTCATATCTTGTCTGCGAATAATGTTTTTCAAATAATTACGCATAATAAACAGGCGCTACAAATAGACTAAAACAAACCTGAAATTGATAGAGCTTCTTTTCTTCATAATCAAACGTCTCTAGAGAGCGCAAAACGCCGCTGTCCGTATCAATTGCAAACAACTCTGATTCGGCACCATCAGAAATGTTATATACAATCGAATTGTTGTCGCCAGTTAGCGGATGGTAGGCCTGTAATTGTTCTCCTTTAGAGTGAAATTAAATATTGAATAAACATCGAGAAAAATATCGAAGAAGAGTGAAGCAATATTTTCGGACCTATAGATTTGCGACATTTTGCTAGCCAAGATATAATAACGTCTATGGAGACGATATGTTGCCTGGGATTTAGATCTACGAGATTTTTACTGCACAACTATTTTTCCGATGCGATTGAATAACTTTGACCAACTTGAAGATATATCTCGCTGGTAGACGACACAGGTCGACATATTAATGACGTCTACGTTATAACGAAGGAATGGATATTGCCTTCGCTTTTCAAAATACTGATAAAGCAAAATGACGCTAAAACATCTATTTGTTTTACTTTTGATTCTGATCAAATAATTCCTCAAAAATCTAGAGAATAAATCTTTTCATTTCATCTCTTCTTCATCTCATTATTCCTCGCTGGTAGCAACGCTCCTCCTCCTCCCTCCATCTCAAGATTGGAGAAAGAAAGTGCTTGAAGAGTACCTGTAAAATACCGATTTGTTGTGGTTCAGCATTTTCGGCAACGGTTATATTATAATAGCGGCTCTCGAAACGAGGTGGTAGGTCGGCAGCTTCTACGCTATCGATGATCACACTGACAACAGCTGTTGCCTGAAAAAAAAGGTTCATAAAGAAACAACCACATCACTTGACAGGAAAATATTCAAAAACTGAAATGAATAGAAAACAGTGATGGGTATTGAGAAACTTCATTGTCAGGACATTGTTGAGTTGAAGTGAAAGAATTTGAACAATCTTTTTTCCACATTTTTTCCAACAATAAGAATATTTGAGGTGCTATTCGATGAAATTGTGAATGAGGAAGCGCTAATCAGTTATTGCAACGCCAAGGATAAAAAACCGACATTTCCAGGGCACCCGGAAGAAAATTTCGAACAAATCTACTACATCTTGCCAACAAGATCCATGACAAAGGCAATGACAAAAACTTGTTGCAACGCTTACAAATCTGAGCATTTTTGTTTATTCAGGCTCCTATCTTCATTTAGCAATTTATTACTTCATTAACCGCAATAATTGCGCATGCGCTTGTTACAAACCGGTGTGAACATCGCGGCTAGATCAGCCCATCAACACGCTCCACATCTCGGTGATGTCGCCGCTTCAGCGTTATAACAGCAGTGTTCGAGGTTCTTCTGGCCCATAGCAGTTTTAGAGATTTTGCACATATGATTTCTTGATCGAGTGTGAGCTAGTGGGAAGCATTTGACCTTTTTTTTTCGCTTGATAGCCTCACAAAGGCTGTCATTTGGGTTGTAATCAATTTGATTACCTTTATTGCAATAACACCATTCTTTTAAACTTCGCTATACGCATATGACGCGCACTGTCATGAATTACCCACAGATAAATATTTGAATATTTTTTGAAGGATGTTAAGACCTTTCTCGGTCACTCTTAGCCTTAATCAATACAAAGAGACCCATTATTTGTAAAATGTGCGTATTCAAGAGAACTTCCACCTATTTGAAAGCGTTGAAAATTGTTCATAGCTCTCATACGCAGTAGAAGTGTGAACCCTTTTTGGGAAGGAATCTTTGTTGAAATGATGACGAAAGAAAAGCAGCGGGTGAGAGTGAAGACCAAAATTTCAGTCGACGATCTTACATTGATGACTACACCACCTATTTCAAACAATAAATAAATCGGAAATTCCTTTCAATAGCTGCTTCCGTGATCCATATCATATTGCCAGAGTTCTTTTTGCCAGAGGCATCAAGAGATANATCGGAAATTCCTTTCAATAGCTGCTCCCGTGATCCATATTATATCGCCAGAGTTTTTTTTTTGCCAGAGGCATCAAGTTATTTCCAAAATACCGTCTATTTGTTGACCTCAAACCATCACTCATCTTTGCTCCCACGTATTTCTCTCACACGCAAGAAGCATTGTGTAGAATTTGTGTACCGTTGACAAGTATGTGTACTTCACTATTCATGTTGGCTAATAAAGAAATTATGAGTGACAGTAATTTCAATCACATAATCCAGATCGAAACAAAGCAAACGGATATGCCTATCAGACGAGGACGTTCAATTGATATTTTTGCATTCCACCCACCTATTCTAATACTTTCGCAGGTTACTAGCAGAAAGTAGAAAAATACATATTTTGCAAATCATCAGCAAAGAGAACAAAGTATGCCGAATAGAATCTTAACCAAAACTAGAAACAATTTTTTTTTCAGCATGAGCAGTCGTACAGCATCTACCTAAAGAACGATTCGCTATGCGATGACTCAACCAAGCGGCATGAAACGAAAATTGTTTAAAGTTAATGGATCGGTATGGCATATTATTTAGGCAATCGTTTCATAGCGCATATTCAATCCACTAAGGTTCGTAAGCTTTAGTTTGAGTCGTTGTTGAGTCGAATTTACTATATAGATAGGCAGACGGTTGCAAACAAATACACAAACATCGCTTAATTATAGTAATAATAATAATAATGATAAAAGTTCTATTCGCTTTGATAGTATTTTAAAATCTTCATAAGCTGCGATTGTGTCTTATTTGCAACGGACTTCCTTATGGAGGGGAAAAAACGTGAAATTCCTAGGAGTTGTGCAATCTTTTTTTATCTATCGGTTTTCGCCACTGAGTCATCAAATCTACTGCACAGAGCAAATCATCAGCGCTTATAACTTTTTTTTTTGGCGAGAAGCTCGAACAAGCTGATAGGAGAAGCAGGACAACATAGCTATAATTCGTCAGCCCGACCAGATGAAGTGAAACATCTTTCGAAGTTTCAGCGATTTACGCTGAACGGTTTACTATTCTAAAAAGAAGAGAAAACACTTTTCGCCTCTATGACAGTGAAAAAATTCAAAACCTCTCTTTCCTCCTCTCCGGTCTTATTCGATTCGTGAAGAGATCCAACAAAGGAAATCACTTAAATTTTTTAAATTCGCCTGGTCAAAAATAAAGCATTTGCTGTCTTCAAAGACTTTAAGTGCCTTTTTCTATGAAAGAGTACACCATGGAAATTCATTTATTATATTATCCTCAGTTTTTTACTTTCGCATCCTCTCTCATCTTGATTCGCTTATTTTCGATTACAATTGACTTTTATGAGTAAGTTTCGATTGACCATTGTGCACTTATTGCTGCATGGACGATCGCAACGGAGCTGCGATCAGACATCTGGACTCCGTCCACTTGAGTAATTCCGATCAGCATCCTCATCAAAACGACAGCAGTGAACAAGCGCGAATTCGCCTCTTAAGCCCATCAACGCTAAATCGAGTCGTCACCATCCGACGGACAGGAGACGAGTCTGAGCCTTCACCTTCACCCGACCTCACAATTTCGTCTAGGTGGAAGTGAAAGCAATGCGAAGAGATATATATTCATTATGAATGCTTTGTTAATTAAAATAAAGTTAAGTAAAAACGCAAATCTCAAGAACAAATATAGATATTAGTTGAATAAATCGATAACATTTAATTTTACCAGGGCAAAAATCATTAAGAATGAATCGCAGAGGTGAATTTGCTGGCAGCCATTCGAACGATACGAACGGTGATGTATTTCGAGCCAACAATATCGATAATTGCGGTCGCTAGCCAAGCAATTCAGGAAGCAGCGCGTTGCTACGGCACTCATCTAGTGCCTTGTGCAAAGCACCTGATTTGCTATGCAATCTAGTCCCCAAATATGTGCGATCAAGTATGGTTGCGGCAATTTGAAAACAGAAAATATTGTCAACTCGGGAAGCCCTCTTAGCATGAAAAGCGAGGCAATGAAGAGGAAGCGAAATCGTATGAAGTATGAAAGGATTGTTGGAAGATGACATGCTATAGGATAATAAAACGAATTCATTCACTTCTGACCTTCTCAAAAAGAAACACTCTAATGTTTATCACAAAAAGGAGGTGCATATCGAATAGAGGATTTTTGTACTTCATTTGCAGTGTGGCAGATGGAGTTGAAAGGATTCGTTGGGAATCGGTTTTAGCGCTCTTTTTTTGTTTCTCGTTTGACACGGCACTTGAATGCACTTGAAAAGTCTGAGCATCACACATCGCAACATATTTCAAAAGTGATGGCACTATGCACAAGAGTCACAATAAACATCGAGTAGCAACCTAACTTGAACGTCATCGAATGACATAACAGATTCAGTCAGAACTCAGAATCATATATATATATATATATATATATATATATATATATATATATATATATATATATGCATATACGCTCAAAAACATGTGAGTAATCCTAATGAACAACCTAGGTTCAAGCAGAGAAATTTTAGAGAAGAACTGCTCTGAAACAAACACGTGACTTATCCCTTCGGAACGAGCACTCAAACTTGAATAAGGTTTCAGAATGCAAGTGGGGCATTTATATATCAGTTGTCTTCTCCAGTTAACGGTCTAAGACTAGATATTTCTGCTGATCGATGATAAACATTATCCACCTGTCAGCCATTTATGAAGCTACATAGTGCTTCAAATCCGTCTATGACTTTAGCAATTCTGTTGGACAAAAAATGAAGGGATCAATTATTAGGGAATGAAAATAGGCTCGTGTTTTGGTAAATTATGCACTGGAATTTTGACGGTGTAATTTCTCGCATAGAAGCTCATAGAGTCAAACCACTATGATCATCTGAAACGAAATGTGGCAATACCCGGCAAACAGATATCGGAGACCTGTAAAAGTACGTATCAGAGGTGCGCATCTCAAAATTTCTGAAGTCGATGGGTAGCAAGCAAGGGGTTGTCGATGCGACTCGCTTTCTTATTCCCTCAATTTCTTCAGGACACGCGGTTCTCTCACTCAAATTGTCAACAAAAGCACTTTCTTACGTATCATCATTAATAATAATGATACGTGTTCCTCATGCTCTTATCGACAATAAGTTTACTGGAATAACCTTGAATACCTTCAAGGTGTAGAAAGCAAGAAAGCGGCAAACCGCCAACAACATGGGAAGTTTCCTGAAATTAAAAGAAATAATTCTCAGGGTGAAACTTACAGTGCGATTTGCGTTCGATAAATCTGTGGCGATGACGTTGAAGTTTATTTCCTTCTTATCGGCAATAGCAGAGCGATTGCGAATTCTGATATCACCACTTCTGATGTCAACTTGAAAATATGCTTCCGCATCTTCAACAAGACTATAAGCAATATGGGCGTCACCATTGGAACGTTCGTTCGCCTTGACATTCCCAATAAAATCATCCAACTTATAAATTCCAAATCGATATACTGGCTGAAAGCGTAATATGTTAGCACCGATTGATCGAAGACGATAAGGAGTGCTAACAAAATTAACGAATCATCAATCAACGATCGTCAAGGCATTCTTGCCGGTTTTTGGACACTATCGCCACCCTTAAAGAACAACAGTTGAAAGCAGACGGTGAGAAAAAGAATTTCCATCGTCTCGAGAGATCACAGCACTAAATTGTTGATGATTTAAATGAAGAGTTCCTATCTACGATTTATTGGCCTATCATTACAATAAGATATGAATTTAGATGGATTTCTCACCAACTTCCGGAAAAATATGCGCCATTTTCCATCTATTTACATACAGCTGATTAGCAATCTGCCAAAAATCACATTTTTAGGCAATGAATCTATGGTCCACGCGATGCGGACATAGAAGTAATTTAATTCGAACATCTGCAAATGACGCCTTTCCAAGGGGGATTGGAAAAGGCAACGAAAATTCTTTGCTTTTAATGGTGTTCCCTAAGAATATATGGATTGATGATTGCTCGGTTATGCTTGTTTATCGCTATATTACTGTTGGTTTCTCTGCACATTGTACGAAACGCTATACACTAATCGTGAACAGTTTTCACAAAAACATTGCAAGGAAACAAAATTCTTGAAGCGTTGTAAGGAATTCTTATCGACATTTTGGGGACGGTCAGGGGTCAAAGTTCATGTGCCAGCGGAAAAGTATGTTGGCAACTCAGTCGGTTGGTTGGCATTCAACGAAAATCGCACCACTATCTACTTCGGCGTCAGTCTCATTCACATTGCAGCTTCAATTGTGCGAAATTCGGTATCATATTTAACTCCTCTATAACTATGATAATAAACTGACCTGTTCGAATGCGAAAGTAATATTCATCGCTTCGTGATCGTCGTGCTCGAAAGCGCTATTAGTAGAGTGATCGCGTTCATTAGTATTATTTGTCGCTTTGCGTGATTTTTTCTGCTAAATTAAATGCTTCTATTTTTTACACACCTTTTGAATATCAATTTATTTTCAGCGTGTAAAANTTTCAGCGCATTTTCAGCAAGTTTATAAGTGTATAAATATTTTAAATGAATGGTTCCTATTCATGTTTCAATGGCCTATCGTTATAAAAGTTACTAGATGGAATAGGGTGAGAGGAAAGGATTCTTTAAATATGATCGAAATATTGGAAATATGGTGCTGCATTTTGAATGAATTCTGGATTAGATTAACGATGCCCCGCGATATGTGGCTATATCAGTAATGCTATCATCGTTCGCATTTAGTGTATTTCTCCGCATCGACGATGGCCAATTTACGCTCGCTTTCTTTTCTTTTTTTTTATAGCTCAGGCACAAATACGATATTTCTATGTGCAGTTGTAAGCATTAAAAAATAGTTTTCTAAGAAATATGTGATTATTTTCGATGCTCTATATGAGATTTATAATACGAAAGATGAGTTTTGAGAGCTCATATCCAAAGATTGCCCATTCACAACTTCTCGTGACTCTTGATAACAACAAATCACAAATGCCTTCAACAAAGAATATACCCAGATGCTTATACATTTTTCGATAACATGCTGCTTACGTTTTCCAACCTATCAATGAGACAAACATCTCCATCATAGTGCTTAATTCAGCAACTGAGTGAATCTTCAGTTGCTTCTCACTTTAGTGAAATTCAATAACGCTAGGCCAGTTTTCGTGAATCTATTCGAGTTGGCGCTATCAAAAGCGTAAAACCTACTTTTTCGATTGTGTTTGACGTCGTTTGCGATTTCCATTTCTCAATTCTTACCAAACACTGCGATGTTCTGCAATAATTCAGCTAATGAGATATATTTTGAATTAAAGTTCAGTGCAACACAGAACATCAGTGGGAAAAGTAAAGCAAAATTAATTACGTTCTCATCTGATACTGAATAAAAGAGGGAACCTTTTTATGCAGAAAAATATGAAAGCACAATTTGAAGGATGTGATAGGCGCCTTCAACTAATAATGGAAGTTTTTATTGGCCTGACATTTGATATGAGTTATTATGCTCTCTTCAATCATTGTATATTGAGAGTAAAATACCGAGAAATTTCAATAAATGCTGCTAATTCGTTGGTAGTATAGAAGTTCATCTTATGAACGTGCCATAGATATCAAGCTTTGTAATTCTCGACCGCCTAGTTATCTAGCGAAACGATCAAACAAATAGATAGATATCCACAAATGTACACATAAACACTATGAGACGCTTTGCAAATGCAAGCTCTATAAAATTTAGGAGCAAAGAGCTGCACTAAGGGCAGAAACATGGCGTAGGAAATCTCGAAGTCAGCTCTGGTGAGTGCAGGTGCATGCATAAACTATTTAGTTCATGCTTCATTGGTAGGAAAAGATAGCATGACAAAGAAAATTCGGTCCTTCGCCCGACAGAATGACCACTGAATTCCACTTTTTCAAAACACCTGTTCGCAAAACACTTTTCCTAAAGCCCTCTCCACTTAATTCACCATCTTTCACCCTATTTTGACATACTGTCTAGCGAAACGCTCGCTTTCAGATTTGGCTTAAAATCAGCCTCCCTGACATTGCTCAATAATGAGGGTCATACGTTGCTTTTTAGGTATTGCAAAGATCTTACCTTGGAATTAGGCCGCCATCAACTGCTTCAATGACAAGAGTATAGGCATCGTTGAGCGAGATAAAGGACTCGGAAAAGTTTGTGATGATGTTTGCTCCACTCATGTCATCCAATTGCCGAAGTACAAAAGGTACATTGGAGTTCAACAACCGGTAAGTTATTCTTTCGTTTGATCCCTGAATTGAACGCTATATTTTTACCCTGTCCATTTTTATATAAGTCTTCAGTGCCTAGTATAAGTACAATCTAAATGAACTGACAAACGCTTTTCTCTTATCGTTCAAGTTCTTTCCTTACTGCAACGAGTGAAGGGATTGATACGGTTATCGAATGAAGAACTAAGTGCACATTCGGCTTAAAATCATCAGTACAATCTATGAACAGCGACATTTCCATCAGATGTTCGGACGCTCACTTTTGTCAATCGCCCCACGCTATCGAAAGAAATTTTTGAGAATAAAAGACAAATTCTATCCCACTACCTATCTTGACCACCTTTGAAAATTTCGAGTGCACTCCGCATTCCAATATTTCATCGTATTAAGCGCTCATAAAACCGTTAAATAAGCACTATTATTCATACTGATTACACCTCTCATGAATTCCAATTCAGCATAGGCTGAAAAAAACGTGTACAAACCGCCTTTTTCTATCAACAATCTCAACGAAACGGTACGTGTATTATATAACGACAAAACAGATTATCATGAAAGGCACAAAAACACGTCAGTTGCACCGCATTTCATTTATTGCATATTTTAGGGGTTAACCCTAGGCAAAGCTTCCTAAAGCAAACGCCTACAAATGACATTTAGACGATAACAATCAATCCTATTTTCGAGAGAGTCAACGCTATCTCACATGCTGGTCTTGCTTCCTTTTTTCGGAATTTATGCCCAATATTTTCAAAAACCGACTTTTGAGGACTCGAGATAAAAATTACAACCCATTTAAATGCACTTTTTTCTGCAAAAGGTTTTGAGCAAAGAGGGAAGACCCCACTGCTATAGGGATGGTATGCGTACTTAGCACAACGTTCACGGTACTAACATCACCGCTAAAATGGAGTCGGAAATGTTGTTTTCGGCTTACAACAAAACGTGATGTGATGCGAGAAAGAATACAAGTTCTACATCTTCAAGCGTTGTTTGACATCAAAAACTAAGCAGAAATAGATAAAACAGAGATGCATGAGGAATGTCAGCCATAAAATATGTCCTTAGCCAAATAAAAGCGATGGATTCCCTATTTTCACTTATATTGATAGGTCATTTCATTCGAATTCTTCAGTCCATCAATGTGGGTAAGGAGTTTAAAAATTCAGTAGAGGATCCAGCGTTTCGTTAATTAGTAGGCGAGTAGTGAGTTATGTCTCTTTCACGAAGGATTCGTAGTCATCCAGTGAGTGAAGAATTGTTCTATTTATTTTCTCATCTCTTCGAATGAGCGAACATGGAGTTTCTTCGAGTGTTTGCATCCGTCTACTAATGAAGGAAAATTGATACCTGATTGCTGCTTTTAGCTTCAACGAAACCGACCACAGTACCATTCCGTGTTTCTTTTGGCAAAATAAACGTGTAGAGATCCTTCTCGAAATGCGGCGAACGTTCGCTCGCATCTTCAATTGTTATTCGAATTGTTGCATTCTTACAAACTTCCACATTCTCGTCATCCCCATCAAACACTTTCTGTAATATATGCCACTGAGAAAACTGACTGTATGATGCTGACTTCCACCAATATGATGCTTCATTTCTGATAGCAGCTATGAACACGATGAACTCATTACTAAACTCCGTCAGTGGAGCCTTGAATAACCACAGACCAAGAGCGTGAGGACGTGTCAATAATTTTCTACTTGCTGGCAAGTTTCGCATTTCTTTTTAAAGTCACTCACTCTCTGAGCATTCATGACAGTCCTCATAGCGTTTCCTAAATAAATCATATTCACGCAACTGCATTCAGCTTGTGATGAAAAGGAGGAATAGGGGAACATTTTTATGGCTTTCATTATTTTAAGAACGAATGCCGTGAACGAATGCTTCATTCTTTCTCACGCTCACCTGAAATGAACGAGGTTTCTGGCGATNGTGAACGCTTCATTCTTTTTTATGCTCACCTGAAATGCACGAGATTTCTGGCGATGTTTTTTCTACTATAGTAAGGCGCACGTTCAAAATGATGTCTATCACTAGCCTCAAATGTTGCGTAGAATATGAACGTTGTATTTGGATTCATATAGTGCTCTTCGATCTTTGCAATGCTAATTACACCACTTGCGGAGTCGACTTCGAATATACCGGAATCATCAGAGAGCTCAATTCTAGCATCTTTCTGAAACTATTGCTTTCTTTACCACATATATTCAGTTTTTAAATCACCGTTGTTATTACATTCATTTCCAAGCTTCGCAAAAATTCATTACAAAAATAATTGAGGCTCAATCCATATCTTCGAACATTTTTTCCTCCACAACGGGGTCGCTCCAAGCTATTCAGTTCGTTAAGTTTTGCAAAGCTGAATGCGAAAATGTATGGTCCATCGGTCTTTTGTTTTTCACGTCGTTCAAATAAAACTAGAAGTGACCACTAAAATTTAAAGATGCGTTGTTGAAAACCGAAAACAGTTTTTTTTAAACGAAAAGGCTAAAGGAAATAGTTGATACAACATTTGAAACTCTGCGCTACAAAATGAAGGGAACATCAAGCAATCTAAGAAAAGCACCCGTACTTAAGAAAAAATTTCGAATTAAAGGGCACAAACGATGCTTCCTCTTAAACACACAAAACAATGAGGTGAACTAGATGCAATTATAGCGCTGCATATTTTCCAAGCTCAGATAAGAAATTGGTGACCATTGCGTGATCTATTGTATTCTCAGAAGTAAAACTCAAGAGTAGTGGGGTTCCACAACACAAAACGATGTGCTGAAAAGAAACATGCTCGCCATGTCGTAGTATCGGCGTTCTGGCAAATGCGATAGAATGGAAGCGGAAAAAGGATGGACGTTAAAGGAGAGACAAGCCGATCCGCTGAACGTATTGGCATTTCTCAATGACATATTATGCAGAGAAGGACTTTATCGCGGAACTCTACGCAAAGAAAAAAACCTATCCTCACAAAACGTCTTCAGTTAAGGTTTCAAACCGTTACAAGCTTCAACATTCTCGCTAAGCTAAAACTAGTTTGACAGTTGAGGATGAGCCAAAATTTAGCAACTGGACGATATATCCAACCAACCTTTCGTTCTTCTCCCACTTCAAGCTGTACCACCGGCATACCGACGACGGCATTCGAAGAAACGCTTGCATCATAATCACATTTCTTGAAGGATAGCGTTCGGCTTGCTTGTTTTTCGTTTTCATAACGCAAATAACCAGCCGTCGTAGTTGATTGTGATGTATTGTCTAGTTGAGAGTCCTTAATCAATTCTCTTGGAGGTTTATTTTTCTCAATATTATCGCTAAGATTTTATTCAGGCATATATAATTTACCGCATCAGTTATCCTTCCACTTTCTCATATCGCTACATTGGTTAAGTCAATCATTTTCTTTGAGTATTTAGCTGCCAAAACGGGAGGAATATGAATGCTGCCATATGCATACTCCATCTGCAATTGACCTTGAATGGCATGACTCAAGCAGAAAAATATGGTAAAATCACAAAATTAAACTAAATAAGTAATCAGCTTTTCAACCACCACAATACATTGCAGTGGCTCACAGATGACAAACAATTGGAAATGGGCAGCCATCGTTCATGAAGAGAAACTTTTCATACAATGAAGAAAATATTATGCTGCAATCGCCTTCATCGAGTACATGCGATTATGAAACCACTATAGATACCTTATGACAATTAAACTAACTTTTTGGCGTAAAAATTTCAAGGCGAATTCCAGTGATATCAAATTCATTTTACCATATCCTAAAAACTGGTAGTAGAAATGAGCATGTACGCAAATTTTCATCGACTATTCGCTGTTCCGAGAGGGGGAAAACCCAAGATATGGCATCCGCAAAGAACTACTATTATAAAGATCCTAAAGCAGAATACAAGACGCAGCAGACACTATTCTCTCAAATATAGTTCCGCTGCTTCATGTACCAAGGCAGGATGACGTGAACATTAGTCGTCGAATGCTTGATAATGCGATATGCTTGCTGTGACCTATTTTGGAAGGGCCCACTCGTTGACCTTTCTGAGCCGTCTAAGCTTTCGCCTTCTATTTTTTTGTAAGGTTCCACATCTCTAAAAATCCCTCTAAACAAGACCATCCTGAATGAAGGCCTTTTTTCGTACAACACAATATCATGGTGAGATAAAATGCTTGACTGATGTGGTATGATCGATTGCAGTCATCCGGAACGTTTGTTCTGCGAATTTCAGCTAATCTTTCGACTAGAATACAGGTAGAAAAAATTGATTTGGAGGTTTGATGAGATCAGTTTGATAGCATACGCAATTTTCTTTCATTTTTGGGAACTGCGTTCGATGAACACCGGTGATGTTCTTGGTTATCGAAAGCTTCGATGAGGTATATATGCATGATGGGCGAAAAGTGTTATGTCTATGTTGTTTTAAGAGTCACTGCGTAGGAGCAGAAAAAAGCTGTCAAAATTTGCGTAAAAATGGATTTTTGATACACCCTCTAGTGAGCATCCATTAGTTCGGCGCTCTTATGTGCAATTAATATAGGTGCCACCATTAATGTGTTGTAACTACTAGTGGCCTTCGCATCGCTCATAACAAACAAGACGCCTATTATTAATGATGTTGCCATCTCGTATCAGGGGCCGATATTTTCGAATCTCGAGAACAAAGCGTGCTGCGATGGAGTTGAGAAGAGCGGATGCGCCGAGTTTCTCTTCAACCTCAAGAAATCCTCTCACGATGGTAAACTCTCTACTAAAACGTTCTTCTACCTGTACTACATCATTGGTGCATAGGGCAAGATTGATGCAGGGCAAGATTACGTGGACTGACATAGTTAAATAGATAGAAAAATATACGCCTTAAGGCACGTTCTGCTAAATTTCCGAGCCCTCCCTTCGGATACTCTGGTCTTATGAGTAGGAATACCCTTGAAACCTTTCAAAACGACACTCAGTGTTTTGTGACAAAACATAAGACAAAACATCCTTCGCCATCCTGGAAAGGCCTGCTAGGGCAATCTTCCTTTCCAACAACTTTTCACAATGCCAACCTTAATTATAGGCTTCCTTCGTAGACTTTTCGGAGGAGCAAGTTCACTGAGCTCAAATTGATCGCTCGAATTGTTGACCTTGATGTAGTTATTAAAATCATTCGCATCCAGTGAGAACTCTGCCGATGAATTGAGTGAACTGTTACCATTGTGAGCTTCAAACGTTTCACTAAACTTTGCTTCCGAATCGATAGACTGCAAAACAAAAAAAAAAAAATAGAACTCGTCTGGGTGCCATGGTCTCTTATTGCGCTTCTTTTGAGATCATTTTGCCTCTTTTTTCTACAATTTTCCACACTTCATTGAGATCGTTAGAGATTTGTCAACTGCTCGCATTTACAAAGATAAAAAAAACGTTCATGTCCGAGTACAAGCCATAAAATAAATCATAACAAATTCAGTAGTTTGCAATGAGCTGTTATTGATCAGTTAAGCTATCTGTTGTCTGCACCTATTTCTGCCAAGTTAAAAGTTATTTTGAATTCTAGGAACTACCACATCGAATACAGATGTTACCTTCGAAGTGATTTCTTCGTAATCGCTTGATGAAAATAGCGTCGGTAAATCATCCACATCGACAAATTGAATCTTCAACGTTGTATAATTGCGAAGAGGATGATTTTCGTCGTTATCCTATAAATGTGCACATTTTAAATACGTATATCTTTGAGAATCACTAAAGTTTAGCAATTTGGAGTTAATTCTTCATTTAAATTTGCATTCCAAATATGCGCAATTGATTCCAATTCGATTCCCGGACGGAACAAGCAACTGAGATGTGAATAGGAAAAACTCGAAGAAATGGCTGCGCCAATGCATCTAATCGCCATCTCCTGATCGGTCGAAAAAACTGCTCAGCTAGAGGGGGGATGCGCGAAAAAGGTGGGGGAAAAGGATATCGCCACCGTCGAGACACTTTGAACGGCTATAGAGTCTATAGAAATCTTGAAGACCTTCATTCTCCTATAGAAGACTTTCGAGCGTATTCCTAGGTTGAAGATTGGAAGCAGATCGACGAATCCATGAGATAGCAAAACCATCAGATTCTTGATTGTAATAAAGAAGATGACGTTTTGAGAAGAACTCAAGAAACTTGAACGAGGAGCTCGCATTTTATGGGATGTTAGGTGAAGAATGAAAAATTGGCCGGTGAAAAATGCTTCCGATACCCACAACTTCCTTGAAATTTGATGAAAGGAAATTGAAATGGTAAGCGAGGTTGACCTTCGACGTACATTATAACAACTAGGTTCTGAAATTCATGCTACGTTGTTTCACAGTCGAAACTAACCCGCATACATACATGGCAAACATATCTGTGTGCGGTGTGTGTGCACGCACCCAGTCAACATTGTTGCAATGCATTTTATTTGAGAAAATTTGCAAAAAAATAAATATAAATATAAATATAAAAAACAATAAAAAACCAACAGTTGCAGAAATATTGAGCGTAATTGACTGTACGCTATCGTCGAAATTGAGTTCCTTCTGAAGAATGAGGGAAACAATCGTAGGAAGCTGATCGAAATTCCAAAGATCTTCATTGAACTCAATAGGCAGTGTATCAGGTTTACGAATTTTGCGGCTGGATCGATCCAGTGCAAAATACCCTGCGTCGTTACCACCCTAAATTCACAGAATCATGAAAATGACTTCATCAGTTCTCAATGAAAAGAAAGAATGCAGTATAGAAAGAGACGGAAGAATCACAAAATTTTCAGTTTCTTGCTAGCCACAAGTATTGCAGCATCGCTCTATGCTAGTGTGTTTCTACAGTTAAAGGTGCATGGACCTCATTCTGTGTTCGCCACATAAAACATCTGTAAACTCGAATCTTTGAAATCTAAGCCATTTGTGAAACGTCTGCTTCTCACTCATATATATATATATATATATATATATATATATATATATATATAT
>JAARMF010000936.1:47282-58341 GCA_022844705.1 Toxascaris leonina | reverse complement strand
AAATAAAACGACTGCAGTTGATATAAGCCAATATTAATGTTCATAAATACAGCTGCCGTTGACCGATTGTTGCCTCTACATATTCGCAAGCAATGTTCCACTAAATACCCTTACTCAAAACTAAACAAATTTCTTCCAGCAAAACCAAAAATGACATATCACTTCCAGCAACCTACCAACGTAACTTTCGCCACTAGCCTTCAAACCACGAACAATAATCAGCACACTTCCAAACAACGATTAGAAAACAAATCAAGAGAAACTTCATTCAACTCACATCACATAACCCAACTAAGCATCTGACAGACTGCAATAAAGAAAACATCGAATTACAGCACCACTCACAATGCCGTATTTCCTACTTGTGTTCCTTTATTGCCTAAGAAAAACTGAACAAAACGTATAATTAAATCGTTTGTACATAACGTTCGATAGGCGATCTGTTACACTCTCGCTTACTAAAATAGACAATTGTCGACCCGAGTTATGTGCAGCGGTAAAAGTATATCTGCCTATTGCGATATGCTTGGCGCTCTCAAATTCAGAGGAAAAAATTTAGATCCATTATATGCAAGTAAACTTTCCTCGCATCAATTTAAAAAAAAATTCGAACCTAGCCCCGTCCAATTACTGGCCCTCGAGCTTAGTAGGTTCCCTTCCCATTCCGTGACATGAGGAGCTTTCCTTCAAACTAAACCATTCCTCTCCAATTGCTTGGTTGAAGCCGAGGCTGAGGCTTTATGAGCATGAAGTATTCCAACACAAATAGTGCAAGCATTAACCAGATAGTAACTAAGCAAAAACAAATATCTCAGTAGTAGAGACACAAAGTTGAATAATACACACATCACTATCAAAATGATAAGAAAATGTCAGAGACAATCAATAATATCGATAACGGATCAGTCACTTCAAGCAGTTCTGGTGCGACCTGAAACTGCTCATCAGCATTCGGAATACGGATGCTGTCTTCAGGGAGTGACCTGACATCGTGCGTATGAAGTGAGGTTGGTGGTCACCAATTGGCTCATTCGGCAACCGTCGCCAATCGATAATTGTCAATGCCGACCTTCTCGACTTTACTTTCTTTTATCAGCTTCGAAATGTGGTGATTAACGTTGCTCAGTGCGGCCAGCTTCACACCTAGCGGAATGCCCTGAAAAATAACAGCTAAAGCTATTTGTAAGTCAAACCCACAACAACTAAACTACATACTTTTCAAAATTTTTTGAGGGAATTGGGATAAAATGTAGCTTGAAAGTGCAAATTCATTTTCCTTTTGAAACGGAAAGAAATAAGGAGAGAGAATGGGAGGCAGAAATTATGCACGAGGATAGGTTTTCGGCCAGCGCTGGCTAAAAAAACTAAATGATCTCCGCTTTCGAAATCGTAAATAGAGAAGCTGGAAAATATGCAAATACTTTCCATGCCGGTAGCTTTCCGCAAAGTTTTCCCGGTTCAGCGCTGTCCGAAATATGGAACTCATTTGCGCATTTCCGGTGTTAAATCGCTTGACACACCGTCGCGTTAAGCGAGACCCAATACTGTTTGAAAATTGATGACGGTTATTGTGATATCGAAACAAAGATGCGATGCAAGAGATTATTTCTCAGAAGCAACCCCTTTACTCGATGACAGCCTGGTGAGGAAGACGCTGACAGTTAGACTGAGTATGAAACTTCAACAAACGCAACGTTTATAAGATACAGCAATAGCCGAAAGATCGTCTTCCGGCATAATTTCTATCCCACAATGATCGGGACAACATCTGAAGACATTCCAGTGAAAAATAAAGAACAAATGGACGGGTCCCTTTAGCAGAAACTATGGTTAACTACTATTCCCGGTCGCAGTGCGAAAGTAATCGATTTCCATTGCAAGTTCGCGGACAGAAACCTGTCGAGCATTAATCTTTCAAGGGGTCATAATGATTCGAATTTCGCATTGTGGCCAATAAATGTCAGTAACAAGTTCAAAAAGTTTGACTTCGCATAATTTGTGAACAGAAATTGGCGTTTTTTCTGAAGAGATTGATTTAAAAAGGACTCCATATGTCCGAGATGGGCAAAAATATCCTCGAAACTCGGTAGACAAGATCATCGTAATCAAAAGAGAAGGAAGGAGATAATGTTCATCTTTCACAATGGCAAAACTTCGTTTGATCACAAAATACGAGAAAAGTCTGCTCCCAACTCGTGATGTTTGACAGTCGTCTGATGGAGTTGCCGCAAAGTGCTTACAAATAAAAAATACTTTCTCTGTGCAATGTTTTACCGGGGATATTACTGCTCAAATGCAAAAAAATCTCCGAAGAGCAATACTCAAGTTTCGCTTGAAGAGTTGGAAGCCATCTTCAACTACCCACATTGCTCAGCGGTAATTTGTGGATGAAAAGGAATGACATCGTTTTTAAATCTCGTTTATTCGAAATAAGACTCCCTATTTGCNCGCTTGAAGAGTTGGAAGCCATCTTCAACTACCCACATTGCTCAGCGGTAATTTGTGGATGAAAAGGAATGACATCGTTTTTAAATCTCGTTTATTCGAAATAAGACTCCCTATTTGCGATCGAAAAGCAGAAAGCAGAAACTTATTGATTTTTAATCCATTGTTTGTTGTTATCTTATACTATTCTTTCCACGAATTTTCTTCGATAATCTAAATTGGCCACACTTGTGAGAACGAAATGTGAGCTATTCGGATCAGACACACTTTTACATCACTTCCATTTGACTAAAATATGAATATGAAATCACTGACATAGAACAAGTGTTAACCGCATGATCAATTAAGTAATACAAAGTAGAGGAGTACATCAGAAGAACGGTCATAAAATGCGTTATTGCAACTTAGAGGAGTACATCAGAAAAAACCAACAGGATTCATAAAATTTTCAACGTGATTGGCTATATGAAGTTTGTTTTTTTCAACCGAAGCTGCTGTAAGATGCGACTAGCGCGATTGAAAGTGCGGCATAAAATGCGATGGGATCAAACTAAACTGTACGCAAATTTTAAGGCATGACTCTTTTAGTGGCCGATGGACTAACTCGAAGGCTGGTGTGTCAAATTACATGCAACTTAGATAATACCCATCAAACACTTTTACATCACTTCCAGTTGACTAAAACATGAAACGAAGTTGTCTCAAATCTGCATATAACCCACCAAAGTCGGTATGCAAGCTCTCCACGATGTGCACTACATATTCACCGAATTTCGCAACTCCACTCCCTCCGTTTGGTTGAAATCATGTCGAGGCAGTCGACACAATGACGTGCGCACAAACATTTCTTTGGCATACTAAACTTTCAAATGCAAGCTTACGGAAAGCCGTGATAACAAAACTTGCCTTGTAAATTTCATTTGTTATGTGCATACTCGACGCAGTTTTAGATGCTCGAAGCACGTCCAATATCTGTTGCTCTCTTTGGTTGCGATGGCTTATGTATTCTTCGATTTTTTCGATGGGGGTTTCGATGACTGGACCGTGGCCAGGATAAATCCTGAAAACGGTTAAGAATGACGCCAACCTGCTCAACTATGGATCACTTCTATAAAAGTGGACATCACTCTGCGTTAAATCCACCGTTATTGTCTCATTATAACGTTCAACAGATCATGCAAAAACAGACAGCAATACATATGTCTCAATTTCCTGGTTGATAATATAGGAAGAGATAGTGGCAAAACGTTCGAATATGGTTAGAAAGCTCCAAAAAACGCATTTTCTTACGAGATTCTTAAATATTTTTACAAATCCTCAACTATTTAAAAACATTTTCGGCAGAACGGTATCTGCTTGCAGCCGTTCACTTGCCGAGGAAATGCTCCAAGACCGAGCTACTACGACCGTTTTCGCTGAACGTTATTTGTGCTTCAAGTAAGTCCACCACTTGAAGAAAAAAAACTTTTTTTAGAAAACAAAACTGAACCCCAAATTTCACAGCGCTTGGTAATTACAACAATTCACTCAAGGAATAATCGGCCGAAAGAAATCGAGAATGAGTCTTGCTAATGCAGTTGATTCTATTGATGTTACTAATAAGCGAAATAAAGGATGCCTATTCTCGAAAAATTGATGCCTCGAACACAATCTCTCCCATATACCACCCAAAAATTAGATTAATGTGCTGAAGCGTTCACTAGTTTTTGCTTGGAATTTCTACGAACCGGTTTAAGTTGCCCTCGTCCATAATACCCTGTCCCTCTTTCCAAATAGACTTTCTAACCCGTTTACATAGCTCGATTACATCAGCCAAGTTTCATCCCCATAGCTTTTATGGCTAGCAAGATGAAATCACGGGAAAAATTGACAGAACACACATGCGTACATCCATTACATTGTAACAGCGTGGCTTAGCAAAAATTTGCAAAGGCACATAAAAGAGAACGTCACCTATCGGTCTTTTCTACAACGCATCCGTTCAGATGCCTCAGATAATCGACATAATCATCTCGAACGCCAATTTCCTTAGTGATTCAGTATCATCGCTCGAGATATGAATTACTTTGCGAATACTCAGCTATTTTATAAAGGAATGATTATATGGAGTAGAAACTGAGAAGATGCGAACATTTAGAGAGTAACCTCGAGGGTTTCATTTCGAGAAGCTTGTGCAGAGTTTGCATATACGTGTACAGATCTTCGAATATTGTCGTTCCTTCACCTAAAATACAATCACCACTGAATAATGAGTTTTCCTCTTCCAAGTAGACGGACATATGCTCCATTGTATGACCAGGCGTTGACAGCAGCCTGAAAGAAAATAAGCTTCAGCTCGCAATCTCAACATATTTGTTGGAAGTGGAATAAATTATTCAAATATTCAAAGGACCACTCAAACATCACTCCAAAATCCTTCATAACAGTTTTCGAAGCGATGCAGGATGTGCAGGTTCGAAGCGACTCCAAAGGAAGCAGCATTACGCAAACTGAAGATAAAAAAGATAAGCACAATTGTTGAAGAATGTCAAATTTGGTCAACAAGGAAGTCAAACTTAATGTTTATAGAACAAGTAATGCTGCAAACCCAGATAATACGTTCAGAAAACGCAGATGAGAACTCAAGAACGCATAGCTGACCGTAATGTGGCGCCTTCTGTTTTGACGACATAGCCATCTTCCACGTAGTGATATTTCGATTCGTCCTCTGAGGCATCGGTGCGTTTGAATTTATATACAGGTACTGGCTTACCGATAACCTGCTTAGAAATTTGGAGTGAAACATCTCAGTGACAAATTTGTGCATATCGATTAGGACTTACGAAGAGACATACGAAAAAGGACATAGTTAAACAGTTTAAAGCACTTTGCGATATCTAACAATGTAAGGACTGTTGAGGAGATTCCATTCGAAACACACTTTTGCGTTAGGACGCGTAATTTGGGTCAGTGCTTTTGTAGCATACAACCGAAAGGAAGAAGTACATAACTGTTTGCGAGAATATCAGAATTTTCGCGTTCCACCAAATTTCTGCTAATGTTTAATGGCTTAGTAAGCTCGAGTTTATGCACGGTCAAACTTTTCTTCTAAATCGCTGCTTAAAAAACAATCCTTTTAATCAGTTCAATGGAACTATTTATGCAAATAAGTGAAGATAAATAAACTGAAGTAGAAAGAAACATGAGAAATTGCAAACTGACGTTCGAGCAAATAAACAAAACAAGAGGATTCAAGTTGTGCTGCAAAACTACCACTGTGAATACGCCATTTGCTTCGACATACATACGATGGGCAGTCGTAGCACATATGCAAGTTTCATCATCATAAAGCTCTAAGCGGCAACATAAAGGGGTATATGAATAGAAATCGTTTAAGTACGAGATGAATTCGAAAGCATAACATTTATCATGTAACAGACGACAAGATTAATGCAAGTTCGAAACTCTGGGTAAGGCAGTCAAGAACAGCGACAATGTTGGTCACGAAAGAACATAAAACGAACGACTTTCGTGACTGAAAAATTGGTCAGCATTGAGAATAAAGACCAGTATTCTTTCATGAGGAAGCTTTGAACAAGAAATAATACAGCGTTCGCTCAATGCATTCGGGCAGACCTATCAGAGTGCCCCGACCATATTTTATACTCAACATTGCCGCTGACAAGGTGAGAAGTTTCCTTAGACTGCTTTGCGATAATTGTGACCAATTTTTGATGTGCACTACGAAACCTGCGCACTCCCTAATAAGCTCATTTACGCTTTCAAAGGATCAGCAAAATGAAACTAGTTGCAATAGGGTTGCGAATGAAACAAATTTCTTGAAAGCCTGCCTTGTTGATGACATCAGTGACACCTCCAACATGATCGTTATGCCAATGTGTACATATTATGCAGCATATCTCATTCTCACCGAGTGCTTCACGTAGATCATCGATGTATTGATCCACGCTCGATTCACCTGCATCGATTAAGACCAAACTGGAAATTGAGTCCGTTCAGTATTTTATTCATCCATAACACAACAATACACAAAACTGAAGCACTAACCCAATTACTGTTTTAATCATAACACTTCATTTACTTCATTTTCAAAGGCGCTCTCATAAACAAATTCATAACAACAAACAGCCGATGATTTTTTGTTCAAAACAAACGAGTACCAAGAATCGGAGTGTTATTTCGTATAGTTTATTATTATCAATATCATCCGGACGAACGAAGGATCATTGCCTTTTTGACACTTCCATCAGCAGTTCACAATAAATTTAAAAGAAGAGAATTCGGAAAGAATGTATGAGGAAAGAATGGGGAATGAGGAAATGGATGAAAGAAATAAAAATGAGGAAAGAACAGCAGAGAATAAAAGAGTGCATAGTGCTTAGTACCTCAGTAAGGAACTGATCATAGCAGATATCAAAACAGACTACACAATGGAAAAACACTTCGAAATTCAATTTATAAAGCAACGATTTTCGACGACAATTCTTTAGTAGAGCAGTAGCAGTTTATATTTGCAACTATTATTCGCCTCCCGCAATCCAAACCTGCAGATCACAAAGCTTTCGCTTAACTCAGTGATCAATGCTTCAGGGATAGACAAATATGGGTCACTCTGATCGATCTCTACTTCCACCACTCCCTTCCTCCCCCCCCCCCCCCTCCCCTTTCTCAATTAAAAAAGAAATGGAGCATGATGACAAATATGCACTGAAAAGGATTGTATTTGAAGAATTTTGGGCGAAAAAACTAATTGCAAAACAAATATTTCCACTCCACTTTATGGCTGGAAACAATTCAACTCGAAGCAATAATTCTTCTCAACCTTCAGCTTCGTAAACCCAAAAGAAGTCTCTGGCAACATGCTGATTTCCAGATTTGCACTCCCACTAGGGACTCCTCACAAAGGCAAGATTTGTGGTCGGATTTTGATCGAATTTGCTGTCACAGAAATATTACTCACAAACAGTAAGAATAATGATTCGAGTGTGTTTCGATTTTTCCTGTGTGGCATGAAAAAGGTGCAAGATAGTCGATAAGAACCGAAAACCAGTTAGTATGAACTGGAACCCTCCGATGAAACTGCTCCAAACACAACAGAAACAGGAACAAGAACACTGATTTCTAACTAGTATCAATCGGAAAGCGTTCTCTTTAACAAATGAAAAACAAAACAGATCAAAAGATAACAGATCACCTTTTGCCGCCTCCCACCAAGTAGGTATTGGTGCCGCGCAACGTGAACGTTCCAGGATTTGCACCCAAAACTCGATAAACTAGAGGTGATAGCCGTAGCCGCGATTCGATTGGCGTTAATGTATTCATCGTCTGACGGAATGCGCGTCCGTAGAAATAACCGGCGATCGCGAGCAAATAGTCGGAACAGTAACGCAATGTGCTCAACATAGTCTCGACTCTCCCTGAACAAGAAAGGACACGCCCTGTCACCGAGCACTTCGACGTAGCGGCAATCAGAAAGTCGCGCTCTATTGTCGATAAAACTGATGATAGTTTCCAAGACCTGTTGAATTCACTGCAACGTCAATGCGTTTCGATTAGCATCCAAAGCTATAAAGAATGTTACCACAAAACATTACCACCTGGCCTACCCTAACAACCTTTTCCTTTATTATGGCTGTCATTACAGCCGTTAATGTTGTTGTTGCGTCTATTACCGCTACTTTATCATTGTTAATAAGAACGTCATCATTACTATCAGTGTCACAGTGGTCACTGAATGTCCATTCATATTTTAGCAGATAGGTGCATAAGACGGAACAATCCTAAATAATTGCTTTTCTAGCCCTGATGGCTTTGAAAGATTACAATTTGTTAAACTGCACACTTATAAATACGAAATTCTTTGACATCCCGATAATGAATAAACCTAAAGTGAGTCGACTGCAGCGTTCACCTCAGCAGATCCTCCGCGATAACAGAGGTGACTCTGACCTTGGACAATATTTGCTATTCGCCCATTCGACCGTCCACCTTGAGCGTTTTACGTTTCTAGCCTCGCTCAGGAAAAACAATTGTGATTGATCTCCATCTGTAAAGTGCGACCTTCGGTCTGGATCAACGAATGAACATGCTGCGCAATTTATCGTTAACAAGCACATTAGACGTAGCCCATCTCTGAAAGTATCCGCAATCAACTCGTCGAGAGTATTTACAGATAAAGGGCGATTAGATTTACACTCTCAGTGGGAAGTTCCAAAGTGTGAGATGTTGAGCCGTTCCTTAAAGATTGGCTGGGTGTGGTGATTGAACTTTGAGAGTCGATGATAGTGTTTGTCTTTTGCAACCCATCATAACCCTTTTTAAGAGTTGAAACCTCAAAAGGAATGGGACATTAATCAACACAGTAAACCATAATTGAAAATGAAAGAGTGCCAAATCTGCGCCACAGCAAACGAATGATCACTGCCTTGCATAGTGCTATGTAGAGCGCTTTTTTTTCTTTTTTTGGAGGACACTGGGTTAGTACACATCGGACATTAAATGACGGTTTTTAAATGAAACAAAAAATTGAGCAAGGAGGGGAAGGGAATGGAAAGAGGACGAGAAGAGAATGATCACCCAATTCCCTCTACAGAAATAATTTTTTCAAAACAAAGTCGTGGATGACATCAAGCTTTAGAAGACTTGATTCAAACCGCGAAACCATCTATAACTCTCGAGCCCGTAGAGATCGTTCAAAGCCTGCCTCAGTTTTGCGGTATCAGTTCGGGATGCTAAGCCATCTCCATATGAGCTACGTGTTAAATCCATCATATCGTGGTTCGAACAAAATGCTGTGCAGTGCTGCTGAAAGTTCCAGAAGCCTTTATTGCCTGTCTTATAATTTGAGTATGTACAAATGCATCATCGTTCTGCAATACTTCCCATGGCGATTTTATTTTAGATGACAGTTCAGAGTGTCAATTGAAATGTATTGTGATCTATAAAGAATACAGCAGCATGGCCAGAATCCAGTGAGCATCCGAATTTCCCCCCACTGTCAACACAATATATTTGCATTCTTTATTGCTTTTACTTCGCTGAAACATTTCATTTGTGCATTACGAAGTAAAGTCACAACTGCACCTTGCTTCTCTTTAATGCCGACAACCCCACATATGACCATCACTACATCACTTGTCACAACTACTCAACACCATAGATGTTAACACTGCGTCCTCTATAGTGTTTTCTTCTATCATTAGGTATTTGCCATGTTGTCCGTTATACTGTTCAATTATTCGACATCCTACAGATGAAACATATAGACAAGAAACAAGCAGTGGTCATAGAGAGGCAACGAACAGAAAAAATCAATCACAGGTTGCAGAAGAAACGAATATGTGACAATTAGAGTGGAGAATCGGCAACGCAAGAATGTAAGCAGTGCGCAAGAGATCTATGGCAGCAAGGAGGTTTAGAAATTTCAACAAACTTTCATCGTTATCTGCCCTTAGAATAATTCGAGTTTGGATGTGTAATATTTCAATGGTTCCATGCGAGACGTTGTTCAACTCGGTGATACAACCACAATTGAGAATGGCCAAGGTGGATTAGGCATTAAGCATGCAGCTTGCAATTCTGTAAGCTTTCATGGCAGCGAAGGAACACTGCAGCAGCTAAGCAACTTACGATCAATTACAACACGAAGATCACCCAAACGATCAACTGCAAAGTTAAGAGTCTAACTACTGAGCTTGAGGAGGCACTCGTTTTGGCGGTTGACGTCTGATAACATAGCCTTTATCAAGGAAGCATTAAGCTGTCATGAATTTTACAAGTTTTCCAAGCACTGAAAACGTTTCTGCGAGCAGTGAAAGTGATAGAAAGGAACATACATGATCGCTGAATTCTAACGTCACTCGCAAAGCTCTCATTTGCAGTTCTGCATATTCGCCGGAACCCCTCATTTATAGGACAAATAAAACTGAGCCGAACACATGCCCCTTAAAGCATGCTGCACTACAAAATGGATATGACGCATGAAGGATATCTCCGATGTTTACTTGGAATGCACGATCGCACAGAAATTGAATCCATTTCACAAGAGCAAACAACCCACACCTCCCCAACCTTAGTGCTGATTCACATGCAAAACACAATAAAAACAGTCCGACCAATATAAACAATATTATATTGAATTATTATATTCAAAGCTGTAACCCAATCGCTACAGCTTTAGCATAGTGTCTTTAATGGCTACCACAATACGAACCACAATACACGAAATCAAACTCATCGAACACAGGTGCGGTTGGCTCTTTGAGCAACGATGAATGAACGCACACTCTCTAGCGAAGGGATGCAAATGGAAGCGAAAGTTTTGATGCTGTCCTATTCAGCACCTCAAAGAAACTCCCTCTCTACCTGGAATAGGTGATAAATTGCCATGGTTCACTTCTTCGTTGCACATGGGCCTCAACTTCCTCCTTTGGATGTCCCACGTTGATATGAAAAAAGCTTTCGCTTTAGTCGAGTAGTTGTGCTATTACTTTACTTGACATGCGAATGAAAGGACAGCTACAATCGGTTTAAACGCGCTCCTCTCGCGGTCCTGGAGCGTCCTTTAATATGCAGCTTTTGCACACTTGAAAAGCATCCATAATCACCCCCCCCC
>JAARMF010000936.1:0-47231 GCA_022844705.1 Toxascaris leonina | reverse complement strand
CCCCCCCCCCACCCCCCCGCCCTTAATCAGTTAGCTTGGAATGTTCATGTAGGATCTGCCAATCGCCTGGAGTGGACCCTCAGTAATACCACTTGGCATCACAGACAAATTTATATATGCAGAGACGCGATTCATTTTGTATGTGCACATTTACGAAAGTACACAGTGACGCGAGTGAAATCCTTGACACTTGCAAACCTTCCAGAATAGGTGTATCAGTGAGCACGAACACCACTAACTTCTATCGAAAGTTTCCTGTAAGGTAAATCGCAGCACATGTCAGCTACTGTGTGGTATCATGAGGGAAGTTGGTGAACTGGAAGAGCGGAATGGGTCAGGTTGTTTTTGCAAAGACGTTGTGTGAAGAAGCTTCCCTCGATTTGGACAGTGTTACACGAAAGTGGGCATCGTTACAAACGTGAAGCAACCCCGAATCTTCCTAGACGAACACCTCGCAGTTGCTTGCTTCTCAATGTTGCTATCATCGCGCTGTCGCTGTTTAGTGTGGTGATCGAAGATGGCGCGCACCTCATTTGATGGATTCTCTCACCCACAACGAATGATAAAACGGAACAACACATTAACTAAGCATAGTGACGTAAGGTGTGAGTGAAATTAACTAGGTATCAGTGAAGGCATAATGCACTCTGCTGCAACGTCAAGTATGAGGAGGGGCTTCTTCTTTTCTGAAGTACAAATCGTTGAAGTCTGAAACAAGAGACGGTGGGAAAAAGAGAGAGAGGCCGAGTGGGTGAGAGTGTTCCATGCAACGAGATTTGTTCGAGCAAGCGTTCCAGCTTGCGCTTCGAAGTTTGCCGCTTGTGTGCTTTCTTTCTACGTTAGATGAACAAGTTTGCTCATCAACAGCTTCATGAACCTCACCTCAACGAGGTAATTGTTATATTCGTATCAAAAGTGTGCAATATCAATTTCCCTTTCGTTTGCCAGACTAGTGTGGACAGCAGGTGAGTGAGTGTCCGTTCTTGTCGCGTTCTCTCTTCATTCTGCATGCAAATTATTGCGCTAATCAAAGCAAACTCAGTGCTGAGTATAAATTAGGCATTTCCTATTGTTCTCGTTTTTCATCACCTTATCGCTAAAGACTTGTATTCGATGCCGTAACACCACTGTCGTTAAGTTCACAATGTGCAAATGTGGACTGATGCACCTTGTGGTTTGTTTGATTTTCTTATAATGCTAAGTATGGTTGTTTGTTGTATATTTCGTTTTCCTCTGTCAAATTTGCATTCATTGAGAGTATTACTCCGATGTGATGTGTATGCACACATCAATGTGCGTGTCATTTAGGTAGTTTCTACTAGTAAACTATTAAAACTACAGCTGCGAACGTTGATAGGTATATTGTTCACCATGAGATAGTCCCACACAGCAGCTTGTTTCGGTTAGGTTCATGGCACATTAAATGATTTAAACGTATATATGCATATTTCAAGCGGCCGGCCCATTTCTGACCAGTTTCATTCGCTTTTGCAAGCGCTAAGCTGTTAGGCCAAGCAGTTGTGTTCTGCTAGCTTTATCATCATGCTCACTTATTTTTTGTTTTACAACTTTGAGATTTTCAAATACCGAACTAAATAACTGAGGTGTGTTTGGTGAGGTGCACCACAGCAAACGACGCAACATGATTTTTGCGTTTTTCGCTCCTGACAAACCAATTGAAATTTCGGGGTTAGAGTGGGCCGATAGCCAGATCGACATACCACGCCGCGCCTTTGCACTACCTTTTGCAAAGTTAATTTGTAAAAGCGTGTTGAAACAGGATGGGATCGGAAAGGACGGCGCTTATCGGAGTACATTCCCATACCTGGAGTGACTCAAATATGACTAAGTTACGCTTATGTTGAGTCGAACCCATTTGATGTGCCCGTCGCGGCTTCTGTGCTATTGCACGAGATCGTTTCCACTGGGTATGATGTTGTTTGGTGTCATCGTTCTACATTCTATTTACAGGTCTTTCTCGATTGCCAGTTAGCTCCATCGATTGCTCACTTAGTGCTTCAAGTCCGTCTCATTTGTTTGTGGGAAAGTGGAAGTACGTTCGTTCTGGTCACACCTGTGTTTGATTTTTGCTGCGGAAATATTTGGCTGCCATGAATATTTTGAGGTTTCCAATGCTTTCAGCCACTTTTGAATTCACATTAAGAAATTAAATTGATTGGAACATGCTTTGTCATACACTGTGCATATTTAAAAGCTAGGCATAAAATGTTGTAGTCCATCTTATCTGCTTAAATTTTGCCTCAATCGAATTTGAATCATCCTTAATAAGAGTTCCATATCAATAGAGCCATACTCGGATGAGTTGTCACTACCAGGTAAAGGTGAATTTCTAAATTAGTAGTGCATGTACGTAATGATGCGCTCTGATCTATAATTCATGCTTCCTAACACGCTCTAACAGTTCTTTAACATCCGGTGAAACTTATTTGAGCACTGGTTTCAAGCAGTTTCAAGAGCTGATGATTGAACTTCTCTCAAATGCTATGGAAAAGATGGCCGTTTGCGGCAAAAAAAGTGTGAAGTAATTAGTTAAGTTGAAATTCTCTAGTGCGGTGTTGAATCACAGCTGTTTTCAGGTGTATCTCACACCGCTGTTGAGACTTCAATGCAAAATGTTATGACTGCGTCTAGCACAGACTTGGATCCCAGCGTGAATGATGTATTATCTCTTCATCAGTTATTGTGCCGATTAAATGAGGACAGCGTAGTTTCCAAAATAATGTAAATGGTTCTCTCGTAATAGCAGTGCAATGTTTGCCGTTTTTGTTGTCATGTTTCGGCGTATCATGGAATGCTAACAGAAGCCCACCGATTTGTTAGTTGTTTATAAGGAACTCAGGGCGTATGTTACGTATCCTTCCTGCTTCCTCTAGAGAATCCTTCTTTGTCCTCGAGTGCTGGCTCATCATTGCTAGAGACCATACCTGTTTCGCTTGATTGTACAAAACTTCCAACATTAAAGACCGAAATCACAATTCTTCGCTCTACCCTCTATCATGACAGTTCCTGTAGAGGACAGTTGAAAGCTCGGCAACAACTTTTGCACTGTCAGCAGACGCAAACGCAGTATTGAGTCAAGAAGATTCCAAAAATTCTGCGTTTCAGCACCTGCTGCCGAACTGAAATATAACTTTCCACCAGATGGATGCAGTATTGTTGAAGTTCCATTGTATGGTGGACGGCACGTTCGAGCAGTAGCTCTGAAGCTGTGCTGAATCCTTGTAGCCGAAACCGAAAAAACACGATTTTCGCTGTAGCCGGTTCACGGTTCGTTTCTCGCAGCGTAAACTGTGTGATCTTACGTTCCACCATGTTATCAATGGGCCACATTCCTTATCTGCACCTCAGACTTTCTTGTTTCAGTGCCGATTCTAGTGTTTTTCAGTCGAAAAGGCATCGGTGCTAGACGTTCTAGTCGATATAGCATTGATGAGCTACTCTTTAGAGCTCTCACAAATGAGTGATTTCCTGTTGACTTAGTTGAAAGCCATGCTATTTATCAAAGGTCTCGGCCGACTTCGTGATGCATAGCGTCACTTGCATCATCTTCAGCGTGTTGCCCCTGCTCGGACCGCTAATTTCGTGGTCTCACTGTAGAACATTAGCGACCGCTGCAGCTTCGCCTCGACGCCCTTCTTATCAAAATTCCGCTCACTACAGCAAATATGGTTCAATCATCGCGACATCAAACGGCCCAGGATCTCGCTAGTCATCAGTATCATCAAGAGCGAAACTTTATTCGACGAGATCATCCATGGCAGCCATGCATCCAGCACGGAAACAAATCAGACTTCTGCCGACATAGAAGTGGAGTTAAGGCAACACGATTAATTCAGATCTTTCTTACAGTCGGGCAAAGGGTCCAACAGTAAGCGATCATGCAAAAGGCTGTACCATTGCTGCTCGGATCAACTGGAAGTAGCTTTCGTTCAGTTGAACCGAAGTCAGCATAGGGCAAATATGCATCCTTTGGATTGAGTCGAATTCGGTTAGCTTTCAAGTCGACACCAAGTCCAACAAAAAAAAACTTGAAGTAACATCAATCTCGCCAACCAATTAATTCATCATTGAAAGCTAAGAATGCAAAGCAAATTGCTATGGAAGGTGTATTTTTACTACGACAAACCTGAACTCCAGCGTCTTCAGGACCCACAGTGGCTTAATTTTCCATCTTCATAAACTTGTTGGAGATGGACTGGATCGAACATCTTGGACTGTGGCTTGAACTCTCAAAATATCGCTTTAGTTCTCAACTTGGTTCGATTTTATGGAGAAGTTCCCGGGAATCTGTCAAAATACGCCAAGCTTTGGCATTTTCACGCTCACGCTGCGTTATATTGCTAACGTTCAAAACGAATGCTCACAGAGCTGTGTGCAGTGCACTTTACGATCACGCAGGAATGGAGTGTCGCACAGCTCTGGGATGTACTGATCCCAGTTGATCATTTCAGTTCGAACACTTCTGTCGTTGCTGTACCGATTTTCAACGTCAAGATCACCTCGTGTGCAAGTTATTCCGCGCTATCGAACAGCTCCGTGGAATTAAACAATACACGGATTCCGTTAGATGCAAACATTTTCGCAAAGATCTCTGCCAGTCACGTCTTCTCCTACGTCAACTTCGCGGAGGATCTCTTTTATATTCCCATTGGTAATCTTTTAGGCACAATGCTTATGACCGACAGCCATATGACCTTGTTCGCGTTCAGTCAGCTCCCATTTGGCGTGGAGGACGCTTCCAGAACACCGCGTGGCATCGTCAGTCAACTCATAGCCGGTATTCAAAGCTGCATAGCGTGTGTACATCGAAGGCATACTGATTTGCCCATCATCGCGAACCATAGATACACCATTCAGCTCCGCGCAGAGGCGGGACTATGGATTTGCCATCAAATCGGAAAAGTGCCACATATCTCAATCGGAAGTTGAAATATGTCGCGTCCATCATGTCGTGGTCACAACTACTATATGATCGCAACCCACACTCGAACTTTAGCAGAACTTTAATGTTCACTGGGTATGATCAACTTCTGCGCTCATTTCATACCACTATCACATCATATCAACACTACACTTTGTCTGTGTTGTCTATGCAGTGCCTTGGTACAGGGGTAAGGTAGGACGGAATCCCTCAATTGCGCTGAAAACTCAACTCTATCGATAAAGTGCTTCATCATTACGATCCTTCTTTGCTAGCTCGCGCGTCAGGATTCTGTATTAGTGCTATCATTGTCCATCGCAGTCGCATCCATCGCGCAGTTCTCGCGATCTCTGACAGCTACAGAGAATGAAATAGACGAGTCAGCGAATTCTTTTCGTCGTATGAAGGTTTAGAAAAATGCTGCTGGTTTATCGGTTCATCTTGAAACGGATCACAAACCCTCACTGTCGATTTCTGAGTGCGTCAGTACCGCGTCTTCCATTAGTGCGAATAATCCTCTCCCAGTCGTGTTGCGGCTACGCCACGCAAATGGGAGAATCTGTTACCGCTGCATTTGAAGCAGACTTGTCGGCTTTGTTCACCAAATTAGACGAATGTCTTCTGGTTACCGCAACACCTAGCAAGAATCCGACGCTACGATATATTTGAAAATTTAATGAGGAAGGGATCGCCACCTAAATCGTTTCGTACCACACTCACTTTGCTGCCATTCTTAGAGCATCATAGTCAACTTTCGGAGCGCAGTCAATATATTCTATTTTATGACAGTGTGATCCTGTTTCTCCAGCTTCGAACTTACTATCCAGATCTTTCTGTATAGTGAGTTTGAAGCTGGAGCTAAACCTAGATGAAACTCAGCTTCTTTGAATGTCCACAGCATCTTTCGAAATTGATGGATTTGTGTGAAATATTTTATCATATGATGTAGATATGCGCATCAAATTTCTCTATGGAAACTCGAGTGTATACCAAAATAGCGTACCGGAAAAACAGCGTTGGGACTTGTAGTGTTCGTAGATTGCGGAAAGCTTGTTGTTGAGAAGATGGATTCCTGGAGATACCGCTACTATCGTAGGAAGAAAAATTTTGAACGATTTTCTTCTGCTTGTTTGGATTTCTTCACCTCGCAATGCAGGAAGACTGCTGGAACAACCTTGGAATTGATGACTGATTCAGCTGCTGCTGTTCAACAGCTCGTCATTTCATAGCTGACATTGCAGCTATCTGATGAGCTTATAAGTCCCAAGTAAAAGCAATTTCGAGGCCCAGTCAGACAGATATTCGATCTGCCAGTGTGATGATGATTAACATCGGAGTTACAAAGGCGTTTCGTTCCGTAAAGCGGTTTTCATTTGGCTGTCAGCATGCGTGGGAAGGGCTTTTTGGTAGCTTTAACTTATATGCAGTAGAACTAAAAAGGTGATATTTCTTGCGCGTAGTCCACATCATACAATGAACTCCCTTTATCAGCTCTTTTACCAAGAGAATTGCTTTTCCGGGGAGCGGGGAGGGTGGAGGGGGAGAGGCGGTTCATGTGAGGTTGTTCAGCGATATGCAGCTCGGAAGAATGTGTTATATTGTCGTCCATGAACGAAATTTCCTGTTTGAGCGCTTCAGCTAGCTGAAGAAAGCGTTGTCGATGGTTTGACACAATTTTTTTACGGTGTGATGGGCAACAGTGATCAAGATTTCTTTAAAATCAAGCGAAAAAAGATCGCCATGCAATTACGACTCTCGCTTGAATTCATATCGATTTCTTTGATTTCGAGTACTTCAACACACCGTCACGTAACATACAGTTGCAGTCGGTGCATTCGGCAGTTCTTTGCAAGGCCCTTTATTATTTTGGCAGTCATTGAATGCATTGCATTTCTTCATTTGGGTGAAATAAATTGTGTGTCTGTGATACGCCTGCATTAAAGAACAGTAACGAATGTTTTGTAGGCATTTGCGAGCGATGGCTTTCGTTAAAGTGAGTGTCCGCTGTTGTATCTTTTGTTAACGATGCGTCGCACGGCATCAGTTTGATGTGTTGAGGACTGAATTTTCCATGTGCTAGGGAGGCAATGTGGAATTGCAAGTGTTCAACGGCTAAAACAGCGCAGCTTAAAAGGGATATCAGAGATAATCTGGCTAATTTTTTATTCGTAAGGAGGAGGAAGAGATATGCACCCCGTCCATACCAAAACAAATAGGATGAGTATCCACTGAATTGAAAGTGTCGAGCAAACCCAAATTTGAATCGTTAGTGAAGTGTTATGCAGAACGAGGTCTAAGCCGCGTCGGCGCTGTTTTCGGCAGTTTTGTGGGACAGCGGAGTTTGCAAAAAAGCCACTTCCGAATGCCCCGAATGCTGAAGCTAAGATATATCCCCAAGTGCTTTAACCACTTTGTATATCCCTAAATGCTTTAACCACTTTAATCTGCAGTCGGCAATGTTGCAGTTAGTCGCAATTCACGTGGCATCTTCTCCTGCACTCTGTGCCATTTGTTTGTGACTATATGAAGTCCATAGTCATATTCAAAAGAAGGCAAAAGTTCTCTTGGGTGCTGTGTATAAGTGTTAAACAAAATAGCTTCAATAACCAGTAATTGAAAAGCCTCCCTTCAAGGATAAAGGTTTCTTCCATTTTCGAATTCCACGCAGCAGTGGGAGGAAGTTTGGCCGAAGGAGTGATTTTCCGGAAAACTCCAGGACCTTTTTGGTGCGACTTTACGACAAAGGGGCACAGTACGGAAGCACTAACATTCATCGTTTCGCCATAAGACTGATGTGGTTGAGTATGCTACTTCAATAATTGGGTGTTCTGAATGCAGGAGTGTGAGTTCTGTCGTTGAAGAAGATATATATTGACCAGCCTTCGCAGCGCGAACTCCACCGCATTTCTATTCATACTTCCCGACGGTACCCTGCAAAAGAATTTATACTTTCATTTGAAGACCCCCGAACGCCCTAAAATCGCTTTTCGAAATTGGTGGTGAGCTTCAGCGGCATTTTTTCGAACGTTTGCGCTACAAGGAAATCACCTAAGTCTTTTCATTTTTTCCGCTGCTGTTGAATCTCGGTCTTGCTGACGCTCTATTAAGTTGATGTTACATTCAGGAGTTCTTTTGATTGACGGAAAGGAGCATTGGCACCAATATTTGCTTATTCAAAATTTGGCTTTACAAAAGGGAGCAAGCAGGTTCGAACCGAGCATAGTTCGCGAATCTGATCTTGCTTGAAAAGGAGTTGAGTGACTTATTCGAGGGTTTTCTTGTTGTGAACATAGAGCCCAATGATTTACTGGTTTTTCTCATCCTTCCACAAAACTTGTCCTGATTCGAAGGTTGGAGGATTTCATCTTAACGAGTTCAATGATGACATTTCTTTCAGAATGCATTCGATGCTCCACATTGTTATTTTTGCGGACATGAGTGTTTTTCAATGTAACGAAGTGGGAAAACATGCGACAAGGTTGCCACAATATGCCATTCTGCAGTTTCGATCATTGTTCCAACTGCTTTAATATTCAAAGCATTTAGTTCAGAACAAATAACACAATGTGCGTAATAATGTATTTTTACTAAACCGACTGCTCATACAAGTTTCTTGCAAAAGATTCGTTTTGTTCAGCGTTTGTTGCAACTCATTTGTTTATATCACAATCCCGCTGACCTCAAAGTGTGTGCAAGTGGTTGTGCACATTTAAATGCCTATGGCGACAGGTTGAGTCGAAAACTGTCGAAGATGATCATCCTACGGTGTCGAGTATATCCACCCCACTCCATAACTGTGGCTTTTGTGGTTGCCGTGTTGAAACTGGTGGACTAACAGTTAGCCATATGCAAACAAAGCAACTCAGTCTTATAACTATGTGAAGTAACGGCGGTGCTTTATCAAGGAATCGTATCCGGCGTGATATTTGCTCACTCCACTGGAACATGTCAGCGCGTGGTGATCCAGAAATGGTCAAAGGTCAAATGGTGTATGTTTTCGCGCAAAACCGACTGGCGATATGAAAAGCAGTTTCTAGAAAATCGTTTTCGAGGCGGCCTCACTAATAATAAGCGTTGATTCGCTTGCATTTTTATAGCCGCGTGCACTGTCAATGAAATGCTTCAAAAATAGTCATAACCAACTTGTGATGTTGGTTATACCCACCAAATTTCATCACTCTAGCTTTTGTGGTTGGCGAATTGAAACAGACGCACGAACAGATATATGAACCTAAATGACGCATAGACGATGATGCATCGTAAGGCGCTTCCACGGAGGCACTACCATTAGTTTGATGAATATGGCCGCAAGCCGAATATTGAGTGTAGAGAGGGTTAGAAGCTTTAACCCGTTTGCAGTGGCTTCCACTGACAGCTGAAGGAAAGCAGCCATTCCCAGCGTTCACCACTACCTTTCTCGTCCTCTTCCAATCCCTAACTGCACGCATAGGAGAAAAGAGATAGGTGGAGATTTTTTGGTGGTACATAATGCCGAAGNAGAAAAGAGATAGGTGGAGATTTTTTTGTGGTACATAATGCCGAAGATTAGCGCTGAGATTACGTGACACGATCCTTTGCACTGCACACTGCTCAATATAATTTCTGCTACTAGAATGTGTTACGAATTCATTAAAACAGTGATTTAAGCAGATTAACACGGGCTAGCTGTTATCTCAGATGGCGTGCGCGTATTCAGGGTATTTATTAGACTTTCTTCTGTGAGCTGAAGGAAGGAGAAAGTTGTTTGTTAGCTATGAATCATCCTCTTTGTGCTTAACGTAAAGTTTCGAATTGCTTTCCTCAAAGGAGAAGATTGGGCATTGAAACAGAGGAGTGTAGCCTAAATTAGAATTACGATGGAAGCATATCAAGTTGTTCTCTTGANCCCCCCCCCCCCCCCTCAGTTCTCGAGGCACTTGCCACCTCTGCCGTTACCTCGTGTCCTTCCCTCGCTCTCCCCTTCCCCCTTCACCTATCTTAGTTCGCCAACGTTGCTGCGCTTATATGTGCTCAAAAGAACCTATGAAGTTTTGTTTGTTAGACATTCTTTATGTTACCAACGAATTACCTCTGTTGCACTAGATGCAAGCGGTTATTTTGCTCGGCCATGGCAGTCAGTGATGGACAGGAGCTGCACACTATTCTCTCACATTTATAGCATTCTTAATGGTCGGCGAATCTTTTTTGGAGGAAAGGTAGTCGTGGCAAGTTTTATCGCAATCTTGCATCGCTAAACCTATCGTTCATTCTCAGGTGTTTGTTTCGTGTTGCCAGCTGAGAATGCGCGTTTTCTTTTTTTTCACAGATGGGAATTTTAACGCAAACCTTGCACTCTGATCTGTGCTGTTCTTTCACAAATGTCTGTGACTTCAAACATGCAAGTCATCCTGTCGTACCATTCGCTCACTTCCTCACTCTCCCTTCCCTCTCCTACGCCTTCCTCCCCTCGCCAAATTTGATTGGATTCTGTACCAATGCCAATATTTGTTTTTTAATCTCCGCATTGAAAACGAAAAAGTTGGCCACCGAACAGTTCAGAGATTCAGATATGTTGAGTAAATGTAAGTGAAAAAGAATAAGGATGTGTTCGAGCATTCTAACAAACGGAATGTGCCGCAGAGGGACAATTTATTCCCGAAACCTCCAGCGAGTAGAAGTGTCTAATGCAATCAATGTGCTCGATTTTTGCACCAGAACAATTGTTTATGGCGTGCTTTTGCGAATCTGCGTTTGTGAAGGTTGTAGCAGTCATGCCTATGCACGCACAGATGAATGTTTATCCGTCCGTCAAATGGTTTCAATTCCTTGTCCAACCAGAGAAGAGTTATGAAATATCGTGCGGATATACGCACTCTAAGTTGACCTCATACATCATTTTCACGTCGCCGATCTGCCCCGAAAAAGGTTGTGTGGCAAAAGTTTGCACATGTTTTACAGTGGAGGGGTCGTAAGAAGGCAGTTATTTTATATAAAAGTGTATTGTATAGAAGAATATTGCTTTTGCAGATCATATTCTAAGTTCAAAGGCGTTCTGCTTATTTCAGTTCTTGCAGCACCTGGAATCGGTTGGTCATACGAGTTGAAATTCAAAAAAATGATGCAAACATAGGTTTCTGCAGCATTTCTTGCACACTTCTTCATTTGTTTTAGCATACGCTTTTGCAGTTTACCTGTGCTTTGGCATGTGTGGGTTGCTCATCTAACCTTGCCGACGATGAAAGCTGCAGAAATGAAATTTGGTGAGATCTGTCCATCAATAGAAGGAAATGTTTTAGAAAACGCGTCCCCAAAAACATTGTGGTTTTGGAAGAAGAGCGTCGCTTTAGTACAATCTGAACACGCTTTTCGTAGCTACAAAATTGTAATTGGAAGTTCAAATGGTCTGTTCTGAATTTCATTGTCGGTCTGTTCTAGCGTCTAGGCTAAATCGAAATATGGGAATGCCTGCGAAGGGAGCTGACATGAACAGCGGGGCAGAAAAGACTAAGGGAGGGTTTATTTGAAGTTTCGAATGGCGCTTAGCTTCTTTGTCTGAAGAATTCCAGCTGCTTTATATGGAGCAAAAAGTTTTCTATCTCCGCCTGGTGCTCTGCTGCACGTCAGGCTTCTGCCCTTCCCTCCTTATCGTTGTGTGTGTGATCGGTTGGCACTAGATAGGCCAACGCAAATGTATTTTTAGGGCAGTAGACCGCAGCAGTTTTCAGGCAAATAATGCTATTTTTTTACTCGTGCTACGCAGTCAAGTCGCTTATGAAATTCATGGAGTAATAAAAAACGCGTTCTTGACCCTCCGCACCCATTCACTTGTAGAGGAAAGTTTCGATTGCAGCTTGTGTGCTTTTTTAATTATATGAGTCGATAATTCACTATTTATATCGGAAAATACCCGCACTCCGTGCTGTATGAGACGAAAAAATATATATGCAATATCTTTCGTGAAAATCGTAATAATGTTTGAAAGCCCGAGGCTTGGAGACGATACTGGACGTTATTGTTGAAAATAAAGAGAGTACAGTTAATCGGCATAAGTAGCCAAACGTCTAATTGCTGATGCAAAATATGAGCAGATGAAACATAAGTGAGTTCGTGCTTGAACTTGCGAGATGGCCAAGCTGGGCTTAGAACAACGTTCTTTGACATGCGACATGCCTATCAGATTCTGTCGGCATAGGTTTTGTGATTTGCAATCAGAAACTACCGATTTCAATTGACATAACGGTGCCGTAATAAAGCTGGTGGGTTCCGTCAGTTGCTCTTCTTCGGGTCCTATTTCAGTCTCGTCCCTTCCAAATGGGGAGAGGGATGTGCGAGAGATAGATGAAAGAAGGTGTGATAAAATCCAACCTCGAAAAATTGTGTGAAGGAAAGGATGAAAGAAGCGGAGAAGGAAAGAAACATCAAGGAGAGATCCCTGAAAAATGAGACCGAGCTTCTATTTCCTGAGAAATTGAATTTGTTTATCGATTTCCAATTAGAAGTAGAGGTCACAAATCGTGCTAGCATAGCGTACTGATTTTTGAGAGAGCAGGCAAGCTGTCGGCATACTGTATAAACTGTCGGTGTCAAGTTTTTAGGCACCTTATTGCTGATTGTCGGATGGTGATGCTTTGAAGTTGAGTGTTTTGATTTTAGCATTAAGCAAATTGTCCTCTAAAGAAATTAGAACAGTTGATCATATAAGAGTTATAGGATGAATAACGAAATATTTGTGTTCCACTTTGAGTGAGGATGCGATAGAGAAAGACATGAGTCTTGGCTCTTATAAATTCGAAGAGGAGGAGGATCGTTGTGTGAATGAGTTGTGCTGCGCGGTGCATGATGGTGTAGCAGTGCATTTGAAGTATTGAATGGCGTCGCGCTGGTTGGTGAGTTCGTTTGATTGGTTCCTAATGTTGGTGACTCAGTGTGGGCCGCTGATCGGATATGCCAGTCGGGGCATTGTTCCTCATTTGCTAGCGTTTCGCGCACTTCCTACTCTTTCTTTCTTAATCGCAAATTTGCAGACGGATATGTTTGCTTGAGAGCAGAGAATGCAATCAGATAAATGAATTGATGAGAGAAGAATCACCCCTCGTACTTGTTAGATCTCCAGTTTGCATCCCTTACAATGGGAAAGGGAGGGGGAGGGGGAATTAGGATTACTGGGCAAGGTTATCGAACTGTAAAATTTGCATGGTCATTATCGCGACCCTTAGAAATCGAGTACGACCATGTTATGCCATCTAAGACGTCCTATTCGAAAACTGTCTAAATGTTAAATTTGGAGGAAATTATCGCAGCTTTCCTCTCTTCATTCGATATATTCAGTTGCTTTCATGAAATGACGTAATGAAAATGGGGTGGTGAGTATTAACGTATGGAAGTGTGAGTACATTGAGAAGAAGATGAAACGAGATAAGAGAAGTGAAGTGTGTCGTTCATTTTATGTTTGCATGAAAGGTCCCCTCGTTGTTGTATTCTTTTGTGTTGCAATAGTGGGAAAACCAAGTAAACTGATGCTTATCGATTGTTATTAGCCTGTCTTGTTGTCTAATAATTCCGTTTGAAGCGTCTATTGACCCGAAATTCTGTTTCCTCATAAATTTTTATCTATTAGCGATGTTTATTCCTAACGTAAAATGCAAATCTCATCATACAAACTTTTAAAGGCCAATATTGGAGACCTTAAAAGTTCTGAAGTAATCTCAATTATTGACATGTTAAAAGCACATACTTAACTTTTTTGCACAATTGTTCCCCATAATTTAATGTTCGATAGGCTCAAATAAAGGCATTCCTCCGGCCCGGCTATGCAACCTTCAAGATTGCAAATCTCTCGTTCTCATTGCTAGCATACGAATCCTCCCTCTGAAATAATTTTTCACGTGAAAATGTGAAATGTTTTGTGGAGAGTTCTCCCTGATAATGAAATGATCTGTAATCTGTTTCGTGTGAGCATAAACAGTAATGGCTGGCCAATATTGGACAGCTGTCACCGATATTGGGCATCGGCTTTGGTGATTTTGGATGAGATGCATCATTTTCGCACATTCTTCATTCGGTTCTTTATTTAGAAACAGACGCGCTGGTAAACTCGTTTGATGGGTCATTGTCCCATCCACGTAAATTGTTTGCCTATTGGAGCAGTTCCACTTGTAAAATCAGCGAAATATTGAAGTAGTTCAATTATTAAAAGTTGTTTATGAGGTTTTGGTTGGCCATCTTAATGTTTATTCTCCTCGAGTACAGCCACTGAACATCGATGTTATTGAGGCATTCAGATGCTTTTGAAGCGAAATTGTCGGAGAGAAATATTGTCATTGAATGTTTCTAAGGGACGATTCATAAATTCTACTCTCTGAATTATTCTGCAAAATGAAGGAAAATGAATGTAGGTGGTTGGTGGCATTCGTAAAGAAGTTACTGTTTCAGTCAGAAGGTTCAGCAGAACATCGCGGCGGAAGTGTGCGTTCATCTGATGGAGGTGGATCGTTCAGTGGATGTGAAGATTTGGGTGATGAAAGGCTTCGGATTGAACGTAAAATGGAGCAGATTAAAGAGAGACTTACTCGGATATCTCTTGCTAGAGAAGGTTGTTTTATTTAATTTCAATCAAGAAGCATTCAAAACTCATGCATGTGACTTTAAGTAATCAATGCATGCTGCTTGAGGAGAAACGGAAACTGTGATACCAACTTTATCGTTGTGGGAAGATTGCAAAGCAAAATCCACCAAAAACTTGTTGGATTTCGTGTTTACTGATTGGCACATACCCAATCTCATCTGCCTCCCTCCTCTCCCCTCTTCCTTTCCCTCCGAAGCGCAGTCGTTCCGCCCCCGCGCAAATTTAAGGCTTTCCAGATTCCTCTGCCTTCTTCCGCCTAAAGCGGAACAGATGGGGCGTATTCCCTCAGCAGTTAGACCTCGTTCCCCCTTCTTTTGCCTGGAATGAGCCAGGTTGAATAGCCGCGATGGTTGTGCACTTCCACCGAGCCAGATCGAATTGGGTGGAGCGGTCCTAAATTTTAGGACATTAGCAAGTGACATGTAATAAGGTGATGAAAAAATGATGGAAGAGCTGTTATGTTGTGTGCGGATGTCGAGAACTGCGGAAGAAATAAAAAACCCTCGCAAGAAACAACGGAATTTTAAACNTCGAGAACTGCGGAAGAAATAAAAAATCCTCGCAAGAAACAACGGAAATTTAAACGTTTTTGACGCATTTGTAAATTTGCTTTGCACGAACGCATGATCATTGCATTGTGTCGGTCCGTAGAATAGCATTAAATCGGAAATCATGACAACTAGACTTGTGGAATTTGCTCTTTTTATAATTTACTTCGTTGCGTATATGCANATCATGACAACTAGACTTGTGGAATTTGCTCTTTTTATAATTTACATCGTTGCGTATATGCATTTTTTTTTCATTTTTATCCATCAATTCTGTAAGAAATTATGAGGATTTAAGGATGGGACGGGTCTTTATGCATTTTACCTCGACTTCTTTATGCATAGTGAGTGTAGTAGCTGTAATATGGAAGTTTAACGGGTGAGGGGAATGAAAAGAAATATATCATGCCAGCCCACCTGGCGCGTTCCTCTAGCTGTTTGCTTACTGCAGTCTCCTTCAATCGTTCTTCACGATCGCACTGCTTAATTTTCAACTCCGTAGTCTCCCAAGCAATCTGGCAGCTTAACATCCCCAGTTATTGCATTGTTGTCACAAATTTTGCAACAGTGAATTTGATTCGTGAACTGACGATAAAAGTTAGCATTGCAGCAATTTCTGCTGGGAATTATGGCGAACGAAATTATTCAGAAATGAGAAAAAAGCGGCACATCAATTATGGCTCTATCATAACATATATCTGCATATGATCGCAGATATTTCGCTGATCGCTGCAGAATAGTCTTTGGATCTTTGAGTGCGCCGAACGGCGTATGTTTATGCTGTGTAGTTTGGTGGATTTTAAAAACTCACACGCATTTTCTTAGGGCTGAATTTTTCAGATTTTAGAAACGTTTTTGAGTACTCATGTGAGTGCAGACGAAGATGTGACACTCTTAAGGGGCACGAACGATATGCCATAACATTATTCTGCCTTGGGAGGTCGCTAATGTAGATCGGGTGATGATTCATTCGCACATCATCGGTTCCAGTAGTCTTGTGTCCTTACACCTTAGTGAAATGTTGTTAAGCTGAAGCGGGCGTATTCTTAAAGGTAACAGTTGATTGCAAAATATTCCTTATGAAATCTGGTTCCCATCGTTGCCCATTTCAGGTAAAGCCTGTAATCTCCTTTTCTCCTCCGCAGTGCATTGGTAAATGGCAGTACCTCCCATCAGTTGATAGTGCAGATTTTTGTTTTGGATGTGAGGATATATGAATACTTGAATACGTCGAATTCGGTGCTATATATGAAGTGAATGATTTTGCAGCTGATGTTGATGACTTCCTATCGGTAACAAGCAACATGGGCGGTGGCCAAGAAAATCCTCAAATCGCACGGGTCCGACAACATTTTGAGAAGAAGAACAAGAAACACGCCCAAGAGACCGAACACCTTCAGGTAGTCGCTTTTTTCTTCGATTACGAACTCGAATGTTGCAACGACCGTGAAATGTTTTCGCGTTGTTCTAATCCCATGCCCGCTGGAGTTGAGTTGACACTGTTGATAAGTGGGCGCACTTGATATCAGTTGTTATCATAACTTATCACATCGAGTAGGTTGTCGCAAGTGTTTGCAGTGCCGAATTCTTGCCAGCCGTTCAACAGAACACATTTAAGGCGGCTAAGCCAATATGATTATTACCAATCAGTCGACATAAGCAAGGCGACTTGCGGCGCGGCCTGTTGCAAACGTCTCATATGCGATTCCCTATAGACTGGATATCCGTTAAAGTGGATTTGCAGAGTTGATGATTTTGGTTACTAATTCACATAGCATTTTACGTCATATCATTACCAGGCGTACGTTTTTGTGCTGCGCATTTACAATATCGGCTCGGCGGTAATGCTGCTAGCCAGCATCTCGATGTCAGTCTTCTATGAAGTTTATTTTGGATTTCATATGCAAAGTAGGGTTTTCACATGTGTTATACCAGAACCGTGTTTCTTGCGGCTTTACACTGCGCTTTTGCAGTGTCCTCGTTTATTTATTTATTTATTTATTTATTTATTTATTTGTAATAAATGAATCACATTATGCAATGTCTTGTTGCGACTGAATATTCGCATCCTCATTCATTCATGACCATTGATATCATTGCTACACAGTGCGAGCGAATTCTGATTATAGTATTGAGAGGGAGGAGGACAAACACTTGTTTTCTTAACACCGTTATCATCCTACCTATCATGTAGATATAATTCATTTGATGGGAATCTCTACATAGATGTCGAAACAGTATCTTTGTTATTTCTCTATCATCCAACAACAAGCGCTCACGATGCAATATTACTAGTTTGATAGTGATCTGTCGCAACATTAACCGCGCGAATGAATCATAAGCTGTGTGATTGTCCGCATATCTTCTTCGCTTCATGTTGTGATAGGTAATTAAAGCATATAAATGGGCGGCGATTTATTTCGTCTGCGAAATCCAATTCGAATTGACATCTCACAAAATTCTTGCTCGTTTAGCGTTGTTCAACAGTGTGATGTCGAAGCTGTTGTTGAGGTGAATGATGGTGATCGAATAATTTCGCATAGTGCTGCATCAATCGACGTTGTTCTTTTTTGATCCGGACTCAGTGCTCGCTCGCGATTGCTCCCGTTCCTAATATTTCGGTCTCACGGCCATTATTGTGGTTGCAGTCACAGCACTCTGTCAATTTCCTCGAATCCCTGAATCCTCCTCACATAATTCCTTTCAGAGCAGTTTGCAACAACCTGCAAAAGAGTGTATCAGTGCGCGAAATGATGTTGCCTCAGTGGTGTGCCTATCCGAAGAAATATTTGCTGAACGGACCAGATCGCAGACATTAAGAAATTGCTACCTAATGCTGTATGTCTCGTTTAGGTGCTGTGTTAACATGGCCTCCGGTATTTTGTGTTTCGTTACCTTAGGGTGCGAATACCGTGTTAGTGAAGTCCCATGCTTATCCGCTAAGTAACTAGGCTGCATGTCTTGCTGCTGACATTCTGCAATGCGACCTTTCCGTTTGCCTTCTGTATCCTCTTCTCTTCATATGCCCAATGTGGCATTTCCCTTGAAAGGTCAGCTTGTGTCACGGAAGCCGACTAGATTTAGAGTACTCTAAGATGATCGAACATCCTTACTGTATACAAATTCAGGCACGAAAGCTGATGCGGAGAGTCATTGTTCATTTGAAGATCAGCTTGTCAAACTCAAATCACATTATATCCTACGAAATATTGTTTTGTGAGAAGAAAATACTATAGAACTTTTCAGAAGAAGTTAGAACAATTGCAAGCGAAGATATCTGAACTGGATACGGGTGTCGTCGGTGAGCCATCACCGAAAAGCGCTGTTCTCAGTAATATTCGGTAAGCATTGGCAGAGTTGGCACTTCAAATTCGGTATTCCATTCCTTCACCTACAACTTTTACAGCATTGCTGGCAGTGTCATAGAGTTGCGATTGGAAACGACAATCTTGCTATTGTCTTCAAAATTTGAGGCTTAGGAGAGATAGTAAACCTGGTCTAGTGTCTAAGCATAAATACCGAGGGGTGTATCTCTTCGAGGAGTATATGTCATCCCCATCATTATAGAAATGATGATAATATTCTCGAAAGCCATTTGTTGTGTTGGGTCCCAACGTTTATTCTTTGCAAATGCGTCTGTTACAGCAAAACGGGTCCACTTTTGCGGGAGATGACGGGTTCAGTAATATCGGCGCCACGTGGGATCGCTCATATGATCAAGAACACATTCGGTTCGGCGGACAACATTCCAGACAGCCTTCATGAAGGTGCTTCTAATGTAGGACATTCCACCTTTTACCCTCACGACGTCTCCGCTGATGACAGGTGTGGTTTATTCACTTATTTATTCATTTATCGGTTCTATGTGTACTGTTGTGAAAGTTACATTTGTGGAACCCATGCCTCTTTGTGTAAGTCTTGACTAGATCGATTTGAGCGGACGATGCGTCATGTTTCAATTGGATTGCGGTCCGGTGTGGTGGTATTTGATCGAAATTTCTTTCGGCAGCTTATCAACCAAGAACAATCGGTGAATGCCAAATTCCTGCTGAAATGGAATGCATTTAAAAAGTTCTGTTGGATTATCCATTGAAAGCATTTGATAAAAGGCGAATTTCGATTACAGCCGAATTAATCAACCGATTGGCGTTTTTGGGTGGGAAAAAGTTATGTTTCAAGGGGAATTCATGATGAAGATATTTGTTAGAGGAATGATGCGGTTAAAAACTTTGTTCAGTTAAGATGGTCGCACTTCACGTAACTATTTCAATGGTGGCAGCAATGGTTCACCAATTTAAAACAGATAATGTGGACGCAGTCAGAATAAAGCAGACAACGAAATCGCGTCCACAGGCCGACAGATCCGTGGTCGAAACTGCGATAAGGACTTTGCTTAGGAAGGTGGACGATAAGGGAAACTTCAGAAAGCAGAGTGAGAAAAAAATATGAGGTGGAGGAGTCGTAAATTGTTTATTTTAGCGATTTGGTAAGAATGAAAGCTAGTACGCAGTTTATGGCAGGCGAATTGAACATGGGGCATAGAAATGGTCGGAAGCATCGACCCAACAGTACACCACTTCAGAGAGGTGCATAGTAGGTGTGGAACAAAAAAGAAACGAAGAAAGAAGCATGCAGCCTGGAGTTCTTCAGAAACATTTCAGCCATCTCTCACACTTATCCACAGTTGATCTTCATTGGTTGAGGAAGAGTGTAAGTAGAGTGAGCTCACTAGGCTATTGTCAATCATCATTACTAATTCGACAGCATCTAGCGTTTCTCGCACCAGACCGAATCAGCCTCTCAGAGGGTTTTTAAATTCCTCAACATTGCTGTGAACGCTTCTTCGCCCTCTTGTCTCTCATCTGCCGTTGATATTAACGTCTTCCGCGTGAGTTGTTCAATGGCGGTTCATCATGCCTCTGAGTGACGGCTGGCACAAACTCTCGAACGCCAGTTACTTCCCTCGTCTTTCCATGTTGCAGTGTACCACATTTCCCCACCGTTATCGTCGGAGCTTCCTCATGCTTCCTAAACTTCTGATGGGAATCATATTTTCTTCTCATTCATGCATCTGTTTTGTCGGAAGAGGATAGCCGTTTTATAGTTGTGCATTTGCAGCTAAGCCAGTTTTAAGTCCCTTTGCCGTATTTCTCGAAGTCCTCTCTCCACTTGTCGTGAATTGTCCTCATCAGCCCGAGTCCCTTCAGTTTTTTATCTGGCACGCTGTGGGATCTCCAATATCTTCATCTTCGAGAAGGATTTCATGGCGAGAATCGGTTACTACTAACATCGCATGCAAATCCGATGCATTGTCTATTGCTCGTTCACTACCATTATTCAGTTAGCACTCTTCGCTGTGATCCATTAACCACTTCAAGTTTTGTGATCATCCTTTCCATAGAGTTTGAACCACTCATTCATTCTTTCCTTTTCTTGTTCACTAAGCATGCATGTAACGAAATTTAGTGCCGTTTTTATGGACTCATTGGGTTGTTTCTAGCAGCTTTGGAAACTCGAGATTGGTTCTGTTAAAATGCAATTTCTTTTTCTCTTCCACTTTCTTATTCACACTGTACATCATCTCCCTTCTGCCTTCTCAGGGTCATGGAACGGCGATGCTGAAGGCTGATATGGCATCTCATAGAACATGGCCTTCACTTCGTTAACATTTGTTTGCATAATTAAGAGCCTCATTTTGACCCATTTCATTTCATCCAGCTCGTTACTAAAGTGAATTCTTTCGAGCCCTTCGCGAATTCAAATGAGATAAAATATTTTCGAGCTTTTGGTCGCAATTTTGTTTCTATTCTATGTGAATCAATATGATCTTGAAATCATCGCTTACGTCTTGACGTTGCTGGCCAACAACTTCATTTTTTATGGCAGACGCAGATTGCTCGCGGGATATTTTCCGATACTTTGGTGGGTTTTTGATGAGGAAGTACTCGTTAAGCGATGAAGCTTTTAGCATCGGCGGTAATGTTGCCAATATAATTCGCTATTTTGACATTCGAGTGATCGGTGATGACGACGTTATCCTATTGTTCTCATGGCGTGGTAATTATGTTAGATTGCTATCGTTATTACGGAGTCTGTTCCAAAAATAAGTCTATCATGCTGGAACCCAAAATGCTTCAACAGCACTACCCAAATACTTTTCATTTTTTATATTTTCATCTTCAAACAGGCTGCACCTTTGCGCCCATCGAGCTCTGTGATGGTCGCGGATGCATCGTCACCTAATTTCAAAACATGAAAAGAAGAGTTGTGCTCTGTAAGGTGCCTCATCTCGCCAAGGTTTTTAGTGGTCAGAGATCTAGCTAGCATTGAGAAAATAAGTGAACAGTCAGTAAGGACAATCCTCACCTTCAACTTACTCAGTACCTGCGGGCAAACTTCATCCCCATTGGTTGTTTCTTCTAAATAATGGCGAGATCACCGTTCCCTTACTACATCCCTTATCCCTCATGTTCATTCATTGGATAGAACTGTCTACGTATTACATGTTTACCTTATAGTTGTTTCAATCGTTTCTTGGTAAAGATTTCAATGTTCAAGGGTGAAGGAAACGTTCTTTCAAACGATTGTGCCTGGGATGATAATTGCTTTGTATAGTTCGATTACACACTGGCATCCTTCTCCGTTGTTACGGGAAGTTCTTCAAGAACTCCGAGTTCATTGAACTTATGTTTCATGAGCTTGACCTATTGGAGCGCTTGCACCAATTTTACTGCTTATTGGTTTTCATTGGCGTTAAGTTGACCCGCTCATTTTATTAAGACGAATGCTGACGTGATGTTTACGGCGGTCTTTGAGAGATTGTATTTGGCTTGTTTGCATGCAGAAGCTTTTAGACGAGGCGAAATCTGTGTCATTCCATTTTCCTCCCTTCTGGCATGGTTTCGGTTGGACTTTCGAGCATGTGGACCAGACGGATAAAAAAGCAATGTTGGCGGAGTGGAAACTGAGTACAACCGCTGGCTGGAGCAAAAATTGACTAAACATCAAACAAGCTGCTTAGTAACGGAAGTGCAACTTGTTTTATGCGACTTTACACATCAGTACCCTAAATGATCTGATGCGGAATTTAGATTGCTAAAACTGTGTTTATTTCCGTTAGTAGAGCAAAGATTCCTCAGAACGTCAGGTATTACATCCTTCATGTGTGTAACAGTGGGGAGTAGACTAAAATCACAGTGCATGTGAAATTCGTGACTTTCACTGTAAATTATATAAAGTTGCATTATCTTAAATCTGCTTCACCCCAACGATAGCATGATCTTCAACGAGATATGCCGGTAGGGACGGCTGTTTCGTTGTGAATAAATCCACAACAGCAAATAAATAGTAAGTGCATGCAGAACGTGTAAAGTCAAGTACATCTTTCTAGCCTAAACAATGATGCAAATGAAGAAGAAATCGAATTAAAAGAGTGGTATGGGCAGTGTGGAAAAATCTGCTGAGTTGTAAGTTTCGGGTGTGAATTTTTGTGGTAAGAAAAAGAATTCGTCTCTAGCGTGAAGGCAGCAACACGATAATAAAATGAAGAAAACTTGTGGTGAGTAGCGTGAGTGTAAAACAGCTTATCACGAATGAAAATGAAAAAGTGCGTAGATCAGAAAAAGGCGCCGAAGAGATTTGGGTGAGGATGTTTCAAAGGAACTGTCTCGACCTAGAAACAATATATTACATTGAGTCTTTCACGGGACACCACCTTACTTCCTGTCAGTTGTTCCATCATTCTTGGCACTCCTCTTAAATAAATTTTACGATCGCAGCATTCTTTAGGACTTCAGCTGACTACTTTTGTTGCGAACAATATACCAGTTATCTTTTATTGTGCTTTCAAATTACAAATGTTACGCGAGAGTGTCTCCCACCGACCATCGCGCTACGCCAGAAAATTTGGCAAACGTGAAATTCCTCCAGAATTTTGGCACTTCAATAATATGGCCTGTTCTGGTGAGAAAAAGACAGGCGTCAGCCATAGTCGAATTAATTTCAAAAATACCGATCGGTTGCCGATTTGTTAAAAAGCTTGCTTCAGTTGCAGACGAGGAAAGAAAGTCGAATTTCAGTCGGTTGGCCATGGTCACTAGCGATCTTTCATTTGTAATGTTCGTTTGAACTTATAATCAGGACAAAAGCAAAATGAGGCTTGAAAGAATATCGCGCTGTTGAATTGAGCAACCACATTTATAGGTTGCATTCTTGTTCATCGAATCAGTGCGAACAAACGACTTCTGAGGGAAGCAGTCTGCGGCATCGGATCGAGACGTTTCCGACGATTCCAGTTGATTTTACCATTCATTCGACAAGTTCCGATATTCCTTCTGCGGGTCCGTCTCCTCGGTTGGAAGGCCTTTCCGAATTGCGGGAGGAAGTTCGGGAACATAAACAACAAATCCAGTTGCTTGTTGACCAACTGGGGAAAATCCAGGTGCATTATGTGATTCCTCAAGGTGTTTGAGCTGGAGTGGTGATTTTAGATATCAGCCTCATAACTGCTCTTGCTTGTAGCGCGTTTCTCGTGCGACAAATGCATTGAAGTAGAACTGAGAGGCGTTTCCAGGTGCTTCTCTCACTCCAAACAATATACCATATCATAGAAATTTCAGCGTCATATGAATTTTTACTTCTATTTATTTTGCTCGCTTTTTCCGTTGCGATCGTTTTCATGTTTGCAGCGCACGTCTTTTGTTGGTTTTAAGTGTTCCCATTCGCAGAGGTGACGTAGCACCTGTATGCATACCTATCTATTTGTCGATATGCTTGATGATTTCAATTATTGAACCATAAAAATTGAAGCACCTAAGCTCGATATGTTTGGTCTGTATTGTGAGAAAAGAAAGTTCTGAAGTGAAATTTTGCGATTGCTAGTGCGTATTTATTCATCGCTAGTTTTTGATACTGTGGCACTACAAGAGTACAAGAGTGTACGGTGCACNGCGTATTTATTCATCGCTAGTTTTTGGTACTGTGGCAATACAAGAGTGTACGGTCACGCTAACCCTTGACAGACATTTCCAATCGTTGCAAGTGTTAAGGGCAAACGTCACACCTCAGCTCTTCCATTACGTACAACCTTCGGTGGCAATATCTTACAATTCCCCCTCGCAGCGTAATGTTGAAATGTTCTTTCTGGAGTAGTTCACAGTTTAACAATGTTGAGTTTCAGACGTATCTACAGGCAGAGTTCAACTTCTATAACGGTGCGTTACATGAAGAACGAATAAAAGCTCAGGTTGGTTTCATTAGACATGCTATGCCATCTTGACTTTGGGTTTGACCTTTTTCTGACTGCTCGATGGAGCAGCAGAGTAGGCATCGTTAAACGAGAATTGCAATACGCAACGAGAGTGGGTCAGAGGTTCATCCCACAACTCGTTTTGCAGGAATAGGGAGCTTTTTTCTCCCATCCTACTCTTCTGCAGTGTTGCTTTCAAATGGATACTGGACCGACTATGAGTCATGAACACGGGCGACCGGTAGAAAAATAACTTACGATTTAGTCGAAAATAATCCCAAAAAGGTTAGGTATGCCAAGAGGAAGATTGAAATTCGGCCAACTTTACATAGAACAAATTGGAAGTAGCGGAAGTATTTACAAACTTGGAAAAGGCAAACGAACTGCCTATTATGTACAATGAAGAGTATGAAGAGTGGGAGGTATTTGGATTTCGAGCAAATCATTTCAAGTGCACAAAGCCTCAGTATGTCGTCATCTTCTTTCATCCACTTTTCGCCACCTCCTCTCCTCACCATCCCGCTGTCTCATCACCACTCCACTAGATATCTGCAGCCATTTAGCGTATCATAGTGAAGTGAGCGATCCTTTTACTAAAGAAACCAATTTTGTTGGTCTTGTGAGTATCTAAATGTTCTGATGCGATCTTGTTTGTCAGCCTTCAGCAAAAATTCGCCAAACCCGTTCATGTGGCTTGTGCTAGTAGTGATAGTTGAAGTTTCGCTTTGTCGATAGCTGACAGAAGAGTCAGTTGGCAGCAGAAATTCACTTGAAGCCGAACGCACTTCAAAAACTTCAATCAGCTCTCAGCGAGAGGCGTTCAGTAAAAATATCCTTCTATTGGAAACCCCCAAAAGAAGAAGATAAGTAAACGTCGAGTTTCAATCGTAACGACTGGCTGAATTTCGATTTGTTAGTCCCTTCATCGCTTGAATCCTTTCAAATTATCTTTGAGCTGTCTTTTCGCGCTAGACTTCTACCATCGAAAGCAAGCTTTTTTTCAGAAATTGGAGGAGGTTCTGAATGAGACAATAGAGCTGCATCAAGCGGAAATGACTGCATTGAGGTCGGATTTGAACACGATTGGCACACGAATGGATTATCAGTACTGCGATCGCTTTCGCTGCATCGAGGAGAATATTGAAAGCACCCAAAATAGAGTTCGTTTTTGAGAAATTCAGTCCATTTTGGTGAACACATTTAATGGAAGGTTGCTTTCGATGCTTTTGGGCGAAAATCTATATAAAAATCTCCTTTAGATTTCATGAATAAATCACTTCTTGCAGGTTCTTTGTGTTTGTTTGAGCGATATGTTGGATGATTTCTGGGAACAAAGGATATTGCAGTATTCGTTCATTCACTTTATTGCATCTTTTACATTCCTCTTGGAAGTGTTCATTTTGAACAGCAAGTAGTGTAGCGATAAGGTCTCGTCGGTATAATTGAACCGCGTGATTGCTACACAAGCCAGGATTCGTCTTCGCTGGTCTTCATTTCTTTGGAGTATTGGAGCTGCTTTTAGTTGAGTGTTTGTACTTCCGGTGGATTACGGAGAAGCACACTAGGCTACTTTCGTTATCTTTTTTCATTTTTAAGTGTTCAAACTAACTAGTTCTCTAGTCAATTGGATTGCAGAAGTGCCAACATATTTAATTTATTTTTATTATCGTTTTTTTCATTGGAATTTGCTCATTCATCACCGATCTCGCCAATAGCATAATTATAGTTCTTTATTATCTCAATTTTCTTGAGTGAATTCAGATGGTTCAAATGGAGACAAACGTGAGAGAGTGGCTAGAGGCACGACCACGATCTGTGGTCAGCTCCATGATGCTAATGGGAGCCAACGTGCTTGTCGAGTTCCTGAAGCTCATTTTGTTCGTCATCTCATTTGCACTCGACTTTGTAAAACCCTTCACAGGAACAAGGTTACTTCGACTTATTATTGCCGCCCTTCTTTATAATACCTTCCAAATTTCTTCGCTCGTTGTGAACGGTTTACTTCGATTCAAAAGCTCAAGTTCTCCGCTCCATGCCAACTGTGCAGATGGCCGTCTTCTATCTGCGAAATCACCGAAATCGACACCGATAGTGCCATAGGGTGGGGTTTGCCTTTTGTTTGGCCATCTTCATAATGGATCAGTAATGTGCTCATTTGCCAGATAGTAGTGCGTCCTTATCGCTGCTCGGGGCAATACGTGGCATCAATTGTAGTGCAAACGGCGACGAGTGAAATACCAAATTTCTCGTGGCATAAGTTTTACAGTCTTATTTCATTGTGCCGAAGCAATTAATATTGAATGACGGTATGTTTATATGAGAAGTGAACCTCCGTTGATGCATTAACCTCATTGAACCAGCTATGTGCACCTTCGACACCGAACTGTGCCGCTACATGACAAATTGAATATTGGATGATTTTTGAACTCAAATTTCCTCCACCGTTTTACCCCTCATATCCAACACTGTGTACTCTGCAGTTTAAGTGATTCCTAGTTTCCCGCGATCCGTTTTTGCTGAAATTCTGAAACCAATGATTAATCGGAAAACTCGATGCATTAACTTTTGCTGGTTTCTGTTGGATACGAATTAAATCTGGGAAGATGTGATTTGCGTGCACAAATATAGGTGGTGCATCCTCATCCCATTGCAGGCGCTCTTTATCGATATCAATGGCTCACAACCAATAATTAGAGTGGTCTACAAACGAATATAGTTTTTTCTAGTTCTTTTATCTGTGTGTCCCGTCGTATTGTTTTTGCTTGATTGTGGTCTGCACTGGGGATCGGTTTGCGACTTGCGACTAATATCCTCGTCGTTTGAAGGGTGGTGTGGTGGCAACGAGAGAGAGAGTAAAGTCGCCCATGAATCATGTGGTCGATAAGCAATAGGGTATTTTTTATCTGTCGCTTCAAAAGTATTATAGTCATTTGTAATATTTCGATTTTTTCAGGACTCGAGCTGGATTTTTAATTCTTTTCTCGTTTGTGGTTATAGTTCTGGCGCAGTCGATTGATTTTGCCGCTCTTCTGAGGCGGTTATTTGTCGCGTTATACTCGTCGCCGTCATCATCGCCACCGCATGAGGCATCTTCCGAGGCCTTTCAGGGTATTACATTGCATGATGCTTTCTGTTTGTATGGGGCCTGTTCTTAGTTTCGACTTACGTTTCCTATCCTTTTGAAGTCGGAAGTCACATGGGATGGAAATAAATTCAGCCGCTTTATTTATCAGAGTTGAGGATTTATAACACCCTGCTTGCCCTCCAAATCGCTTTCATTGCACTTTTCAGAAATATGCGGTAATAATGTGGCATGTGAAAAAAAAGGGAATAAATCTGCACTTGGCTTAGCTAGATTGATGGTCTTTAGCGTTAGAGAAGAAATGGATTCAGCTGCGGCGAAATTACGGCAACTAACTTTTTCAAACGTATAGTTATTTGGAAATTCTCAAAGTGAAATGGCAGCATTTAATGGTTTTGACGCGAAATAACAGCTTTTAGGATATCCGACATCCGAGAGTATTGAGAGAGCGAGGTTTGGGTTTATTGAAGGGATCAAAAATTAACGAATCGTTTTGATCAGAGATTGAAACAGCTGAAGATATTGTCATATGCAGAATTGATAGCACAGACTTGGAGAATATGCAGCAACTTTATCACATTCCCATAAAATTCACCGCGAAAACCTATGTAGAAGTTAAACCCTTCTTTTTTACAGTTTCGATGGATAATTCGTTCGGAAAGGATGCAAGACGAACGGTGTCGAAATCGCCAGAATTTTGAAAATGCGTATGCCGATTCTGCACCCACCTCCCCTTCTCTTCTTTTTCCATCCTCTCTTTCCCCTATCATCCTCCTCTACTTCAACTAGTTACAGTATAGTACAGATTTTATACACTAAACGTCTTGTTGAGCGGGGTTGAAAATGGTTTGTGTTTCATTGTGAAATAGCTTTTNTGAGCGGGGTTGAAAATGGTTTGTGTGTTTCATTGTGAAATAGCTTTCCGATGCAATTCAGTGGTTTTCGCTTCCAGTTTTCATCAAACGATTTGTTGAAAACGTTTATTAGGAACGTCAGATGAATTACTTTTTGTGGAATGTTCCGTTCATTCAATCGAATAAGAGAAGTGTCATGCACAGCCATTGCTGAAATTCGCAGTTATTGCGAATTACTATTCTGTTTTCAATTTTACATAACCACAAGTGTTTGGCATACGTGCAAGTTGCGTGACTATCGATCCCATCTGAGTGTAAGTCGCTTATCCTTCAAATCATTCGGAGTTAAAATTGTGGTCTATTTTTGTTGATAAGTCCACTTTTCACGCGCATAGTCTTTTTGAAGGATCGGCATTAGCTGTGTGCAGAATTCTGCTTTCGTCTGCCATTTTGGGCTGAGTATTGAGGAATATCTACGCTTCAGGTGCTTATGAGTCAACGTGCTTATTAATTTATTCCGTTCACCGGCTTTTGCCGTAGTGAATCGTCGACAACAGTCATGAGGAATTCTCATATTTATGCAAAACGAANNNTTTATGCAAAACGAATGTTCTTTTCCGCTCGCTGAGGTTGCTTCGACGATTGAAAGTTTTCAAATCGTGCTAGAGCGCATTGATTGCCAATTCAAAATTATATAAGTTTTGTCGAACCAGTGTTGACTGTTTGTGTTCTGAATTTGAGGATGAGGAGGGATAGGAGAAATGCGGAGGAACAAGGTATGAAGAGCAAACGGATGGACGATGTGATGTAACCCTCTAATTTTTTAGTTTGTTTCGTTAGAAAACTAAAGGCTGCAGGTAGAAGATTAATAGATTCAGAAAGGAGATAGGCGTCAGCCTGAGTGTTACCTGTGAATCAACTCATTNGAGATAGGCGTCAGCCTGAGTGTTACATGTGAATCGACTTATAAGGACAGTCATTTAGATTACTTTTGACCAGAGCGTTGTGAATTGTGTTGCACTTTGAGGTACATCGTGAGCTTTGTTGTGTTGCTGTCGCCATGGGCCTGTTACGCTAGTCTTGATTTTACTGGAGCATCGATCGCATTTCCGTTCTGCTTTGAATGGATCTCCCTTTTCAAGAGAGGAACAGTGAAATATTTGAGTTGCCTCGCTTTGATTTCGATGGTAGTCTTCATTGTTAGGCCTCGCAGTAGAAGTTGGTGCCCTCAGTAACAACACTAGGTCCTCGTCGTTTCCCGTCGCAGTAACTTCGATTTATGACCTGGGGGAATGGCAAAGTTGGCAGATATAGAAAATTTGCTTAGCGCACTAAACTGAAAGGTGTTGAGTGTAGAGCATTTCTGATTGATCGAACAGTGAAGTCCGTCAACTTATCTCCTTTACNTGTAGAGCATTTCTGATTGATCGAACAGTGAGGTCAATCTCCTTTATGCTCCATTGAAAATATCTTTCGATGCGGTTATGTTTTGCAGCTTCAAAACCACCGTTTACTTACGGCGAATTCGTATATAGCGGTCGGTGGGGAGTCAGCGGTTAAGGGAAGTATTTCCTCAGGATCTCGCTGAGCCTACTAAGTGTTCATTTAAGTTAAAGTACAAATAAATCTTATCACTACATATTTATGGGTCTGACACATCATTTTTCAGTCATTTGTAAAAGAACTGAGTATGTTAGAAGCATGCCTTACTTTATCGGTGTTAAACTAGTTAATGCCGATTTAGAGCCGTCATTGGGGTGTGCACAACCTGGAAAGTTGGATTGGACTGTTGTTGTTTAACGCCACTTTGCACTTTGGGTTGGATGGATTTCTTTTGCTCGTGTTGCGTGTTCGTCGTTATCGATATTCGAAGTGATGATGTACGGTAATATTCGTTTGAAGAGTTCCACTCCATGCCCGCGTTAACGGGTCGCCTCAACGAATAATATTTCACTCATCGAGCTATTCCTCTCGATTAGAAATTCCGCTTTTCAGCTCCTCAATTCGCTTTCCTCAGCGATCCTTTCATGTTGTGAATGTGAATAATTTTGCGCTACGTTTACTGCTCATGAAGGATATTTTTGTTCAAATATGATAAATGACATTTCGGCTATGCTAGTTGATTTCTCTGCGTTGTAAATACATCGTAAGGTTAATTGTTGTAAATTTTTATATGTATATCGGATCCATCCCCACCACAGCACAGAAATACAAGAAATCAAGTGCTTGCCATTGTTGTCACATATGTCCAACCGTCGAATGCCAGATCTGGGTGCAGCCTTCATTCAATACTTGAACAACACATTGAGACCGCTTTGGTGGGAAGTGTTCTATTCTCACTAATAGTAATTAAGGAGGGATAAGTGGGAGATGGGGAGGGGGACAGCGAGGAGGAGCTGAAGGTGCATGAGCTGATCATCGAAAGGGCGGGTTTATGTGTTCCATTTGAATACAACAGGTTAGATTTTAATTCGTGGTAGTAAATTAATTCTTCGAACTATGCGGTATTGTTTGTAACTTTGGACTGCTGACAGCGATTATGGGAAAGTCAGATAGGAGCGTTTTGTCGCGGGGATCACTGCAATGGAGCATTTTTGAAAATAGTGCTGATGATCGGTTCGAAGAACGGTTGCTGGGTGCATTAAATAATTTGTGCGGAGATAAAACTGCTTCGTTTTTGTCGTCTATTCACTGCCTATTTCAACAAAACGAATTTCAACACAGCGGAAAGTTGCTNGCGGAACGTTGTGGGAAACATCTATTTGTCTCTCATTTTTCAGTATTCAGTTTATTTTAGTGATATTTATTGCCGTCAAAGGATTGCTTGCATCGCACAATCTTCTTTGCTTGCATCATAGATACCCGCTTATATGTCACTTTATCCATTTGCTTTCAAAATATGACACCATCGAGAATGAATGACTGGGGAGTTTTTGCCATCGTTTAAAATTCGATCCCTCCAATGCGACTTTCTCGGGAGAACTATTCCAAGATCGGTTTTCTGTTTTTTTGTGTCGACAGTTTTTTCTTTTTTGTTTGATGAATAATATGCATAAGGCTATTCTTGCATTTCGAAAAGGAGTCAGGGAATAGGAGCTATAGTGGAGGAAATACTATTGGTTAGCATAACAAGCGATATTCCAAGGCGGCGCTATGCTGTTATAAGAGCCTTCGAAGCATTGTTTCGGGAAGGTAGCATTAAATTTTTCTGAAGAGACGTTGCTTGTTGTGGAAACATTTCAGAGTGGGATTTCTTTGACGAAATACTGTGCAACGTTTGGAGCACAATTATAGTAGCGTATAACGATTCGATGCTCGAGTATTTGAGTTATTCAGTCAAGATGGTCAAACAGGAGGATCGGGTTCCGCGAAGAGTGAAACATTTCGAGCATTTCAACCGAGAGTATTTTGAGGAGCTGAGGATACCGAATGAGAAGAACGCAAAGAGTGGAAAGAATTTCGCTGCACCAAGGGGACGAAATAGGGGAGACCTTTGCAGAATCGGATGTCGGCCGAAGATGAAAACTGATCTGCAGCATCGGAAAAATTCATGAATTCACCTCTCTCATTCGTTTCAGCAAGATAGGTCATGTTGCGTTTCCTTAAGTATTATTGCAACATCCACAGACCTATCTGAATGCGGCACTGATGACATTTCTCAGTTAGTGAGTGCGACCTATAACCTCAACCACTGAATTGAACAATTTTTAGTTTCTGAGCGCTTCAGAAACTTCGTTAACATAAGCATTATTTTTTCATTGATGAGAAGAGGCCCAAAATAGTTTCGTTGGTGGAATCAATTTCTGCTCGACTTTAGTTATGTCACAAATTATCGCCAGCATTTGACGGTGAGCTCGATGTTGTGTGTTTGGGATGAGATCGAGCAGCTACGTTGTTTTTATTTTCGATGATTCTGAATTCGGTCTACAAGAACAGTTTCCACTGTTGACCACTCCACAGTGATGCAGCAGTACAGTTTGTTCTCACCTTAATTTGTTTCTTCTTTCAATTAAGGCACTAATTAAAGTGCTGACATATACGTTCATTGAATTAATATATGTATGTTCATAACAGTCGTTTTTACCTGTTGAATGTGGCTTGTGCCTGCAGATGATAGTTGCGGCTTGAAGGTGTCTGCGTTTTTATTTCTTCTGTGGGCCTTGCTTTTCGTTTCGATTCCTTACTATTGCGTGCGTCTTTCTCTATGCTTCCAAGGGCGTTTTCTATGTTCCATTTTATCCCACTTTTTTAAATTTCAGAATTGTGACTTCAACATTAATGCAAGTGTATAAAGATGCTTTCGAATGATCTTATTGCTACAAAGGCTTTCTTCCAGTTGTGTCATCTTGTCACTCTCAAGTGGTGCTGAACCACTCAATTTGAAGATCGGAAGGCAGGGTGTGTAAGAGCAAAGCTGAAAGCGTCACCAATAAGGATTATGCAAATAGTGCAACCCGGAATCGCAGATTGCATCTCTCAGATACAACAAATTTCTCCACAATTATTGCGAAAATTTTTTCAGCAGTTGGCAGTTCCGAGTACATACGCGATGAAGGATTTAAGTGAGTTAACAGAGAAATTTTATATGATAAATGCGATATTTGTTTAATTACAAACGTTTTCTTCAATCTTCAACCACAATATGATATATGCGAATAGCGAGTGAAGTCCAATATGCCCTCCCCAAAATAGGGACATTTAGTGAATACTGCGTATGAGAACTTTGACCGATTACACTTGCCAACGACTGCAATCACGGCGATCATCGTCTCATTTTTATTCCAAAACAGTGGTCGCTTTGCCCGACGGGAATGTTCTCGGGTTGTTTGCTGTTTGCGCAGAATACACTCCATTGGTTGCTGCGACGTTGTTAGTGCGCAGCTGTAATTTCTTCTTGTTTGCGATTATGAAAATTGGCTGAAGATGAGCCAAGGGTAGCGGTTTGCCATTTGCTTTGAAATTTGGTTTTTTCTACAGCTGTGGTTGTTTGAAGATTGGATCCAGGTATTGTTGCATAGTGTAGCCATCCGTCTACGTTATAAACTGAAATTGAGGCATCCGAGCCTTACTTCTAAGCGTTGAATGAAAGTGCTATCACTACACAAGCGTTTCGCTAGTTGCATTTGTTCTAGATAAACAGCAGCGATGGTTGGGATTGACTGTTATTTTACTCGTCGGAAGTGAACCCATATTGTGCACTTTCTATTTGAGTGATATTTCATACGGTTAGCACAACAGGGGCTGACGCTTTATGTAAAGTTATCAAATTAATTGCTAATTGAGTAACTACAGCGATAAGTGCTCGAATTATTTGCAAATGATACAGAATTAGCATATCACATCTGAGCAGTTGCACATCATAAATCGCATCATTCAAATACTCAGTTGTGACTAAGTCATTCGTTTAGAAAAAAACACGATTAACGTTGTAGTCTAAACCGTGTGTTGACTCAGCATTCCAAAGCCAATGCGTAGAATGGAGCTAACAAAGGGCAGCTCGCACGAAGCAAAGCACTCGAGAGAGGAACCAGAGGGGTTGTTGGCATCATATATCTCATTGGAGGCTCATTCGATAGACCAATCGGCACCAAAAATCCCGTGCAAATGGTAGATTACCAGCATGCAGAGTAACGTAATTGCATTCTAGGCGAAATAACTACTAGAACAAATGTCCTACATGGGAATCGCAGTAGACGCCAAAGGATGAGCATGATCTATGTATGTAACAGTCGTGCGAAATTTAATTAAACACCGCATCGGTCTTCCACTTTATCTCCATCTCACCGGCCAGTAATCACATATCTGAGAAGTTAGCTCGGTAGAAGATGTGGGAACAGACTTCCAAACTATGGTCCATCTTAGCGTCTGCTTGTGCATAAACACTGTATACTTGCTGAATGGGTACTTGAGTATTTGAATAACGATTTCCTGGAAGAGCATCCACAAAATGCATTAATGTCATTGCTTGATAAGTGCAATAATTAATAGAAGTTTATACAAGCCATTTTCTTTATAGCGGTTGAGTTGTCTTTTCGAGATTAATCAAAGGTGAGGCGTTAGAGGAGCATGTTCAGTTCGCGCAACACATTGCTTCCGTGCAGTCTCTTTCGGTAATTTTTAATCTCAGAGATGCATAGATTTGTGTTCTTGTATATTGTAGGATCGAAATCGTGATGGAAGACTAGCTAGTTCTGCTGGAATGCTGGAAATATTGATTTTTAGCTAGGATGGCAACTGTGAAGATACCGTCGTTGGGCCGCGAAGCTCAGCTTGGTGACTTGTATGATGCACCTGCGGGTTGTTTTTGCTCGGCAAATATTTTTGTCACACTCCCAACGGAGTGCACTGTTACTATCGATAAACAGTGTGTTCATCGTAATGCACATCTTATTCGAAAGCCTTCCGATAAATTGAGCTTATTCGGCATTTCTAAAGACGAGCAAGTTAGTTCGACATTCACATCTCAGCTTATAATTAATTCCACTTATGCTCGAGGGAATGTGGGTTGAGCGTTTCGCTTATCAGAAGCACTCTTAAGATGTGGTGAAAGTTGGCTCATCGACAGCACGTTCTGCGACCCAATTTCAATCTATTGAAATGATCGTTATATCAATGAGACGAATATTTCAGATACTTTCAAGGAAAATTCTCGACACTCATCTCTGCGGGTTTTTTCCACTTTTTGAATTTCTATGCCTCCTTAGCAACTTATGAAACACTCATTCGAAGTTTGAGAAATAAAAAGTGCTCGATGAAAAGACCGACAAAATTTCACATCTGAATTGATTTGTTCTCATCGCTTTTTCTTTTCTGCTTCTCTCCCTTCCCCTCCTCCTTTCTCGCACTCAGATCCTCGTTCATAAGGAACTGTCGTTATCTGCCTAAAAAGGTCATACATTGAAGGTGACTGGACCACTTGTCTTCCGATGTAATTTCGCGTGTTTGAAAAAAAAACGAGTGATTTCATCGTTGGGAAAAATTTGTGGCTTCGTTATGGCGAAGAAGTTATTGGTGTACATCACTGTGAAGACCATTTTCGGATGTAACTGGAGCAGACGTCAAAATAGATATTGCAAAAGTAAAAGAGTCGCGTATCGAAAACCATCTCCCATGTTGATTCCGCTTAAGAATGCTGAAATTATATTGATATGCAGAGACGTAATAATAGTCGTCCATATATTTGGGGATGTCGAAGTTTGCGAATTTTTCAGACAGCGGAAAGCACCTCGTAGTGCAAATGCAAATTTTTCGAAAAGCACCCGTCTTCTCCTTCTTGTGACAACAGGCACATCAGCCTAGAAAGGTTGATGTGCCTGTTGTCATAAGAAGGAGAAAACAAGCCGAAAATATTCTGAAGCACTGTTGCTTCCCTCGACCATTTTAAAGGTTTCGTTCCCAAAATGTCATGGGTTCAGTGATGAAACGTTGCTCTCGTCCTTCAGAAATTTCGCTTCAAGCGTTTCACAAATGAAGGAATCATGATGTTTCCAAAAATGATAAGTTTTTTGCCTCGACACTCCATTTAGCCTTCATAGTTCTCCACTGCATCCGTTTAGAAATTGTCCGAGCAGTGAATTCCTTANTAGCCTTCATAGTTCTCCACTGCATCCGTTTAGAAATTGTCCGAGCGGTGAATTCCTTATCTTGCCACCCACACGGTTGCCATCCGAGAATCTTTTCGAAGAAATTGCAATAATAGCGTTTCAGATGAATCTTATTGACTATCGCGGAAGATCTATTAAAGGGAGTGCCGCATTTCTCTTCGATGAAGCAACAAACCAATACAAAACAGCATTTGCGATCTATACAAAAAGAATTTCACGAGTAAGTGGTATTCCGATGACAAGACATGAGAACAGGAGCATTTTCAGATGTGTTAATATCGATTTAATTCACTCGTGAACGGTATTCGTAGATAGAACACAAGAACCGCTGCGTTCAACGTGGTTTAGAGAAATTCCCGGATGAATGTGTGAATTCCATTAGTAGAACTCCGAAATTCACCTAAGTCCTTAGATATTTTCCAGAAATATCACTCATCTTTTTAAAAAAATCATTCAACTTAAAGGTTTTAGCCAACGGACGAAGAAATTGGGAACACAATGAGTTGAGGGCAAAGAGGGGTTCGGCTACATATTTTTATTCAAGAGATTGGAGCTCAAGAGAGAGCACAGTGTCCCCTAGACCCGTAACTCTTCGATGTGCCCCTGCATACATATTGCAGCAGGTGACTTCGTCTGTGATAATTCGTGAAGTGGTACATGGCTACACGCACAATACGCTCTTGCTTAGTTCATTCTGTGAGGTTACGAAGAAAAGAACCAAAAAAGTCGACATAGCTTATTTTGAACAACCCTGAATGCTTGATTCGGACATATTTGCGTAACGAGGGGCATACACGTCTCGCAATATAGCTCAGAATATTGCAAAGGAATAGATTAAAGATCGAGTCTGCGAAGTTCATCGTAGAATTAATTGCTTCTTTGTTCCTTTTGCGATTAACAAATGAAAGTGGTGATACCGTTCAGAGGGTGAAAAAGGACTGTAAACTGTGCAGCAGTTCCCCACATTTTCTTCAGTTTCCTTTTAGTTTTTCCTAAAAAAAGACGAGATATATGCATCGTCAAAACTGCCTCTGATTCTCGTCAAAATTTCATTCGTACATACACCCTCAGTTTAAGGAGCTATAACTGGTCACTCAGAGATGTCTTTTTTCGCAGCTTCTTTGCGCTGTCAGTACACCCTCTCCATGATATTTTTGAANAGAATTAATTGCTTCTTTGTTCCTTTTGCGATTAACAAATGAAAGTGGTGATACCGTTCAGAGGGTGAAAAAGGACTGTAAACTGTGCAGCAGTTCCCCACATTTTCTTCAGTTTCCTTTTAGTTTTTCCTAAAAAAAGACGAGATATATGCATCGTCAAAACTGCCTCTGATTCTCGTCAAAATTTCATTCGTACATACACCCTCAGTTTAAGGAGCTATAACTGGTCACTCAGAGATGTCTTTTTTCGCAGCTTCTTTGCGCTATCAGTACACCCTCTCCATGATATTTACATCTGCTGTTTGCTCGCTCACTTCCGAATCTTAACCTTTTTTTCAGTGTCGTTCACTTGCAATGGGTTCGTGCAGACAAAGATTGCTCCCATAGACAGTCCTAGCGCTCATTATATCCGTTTAAAGACAATGACGGTACTGCTTTTGCTTACTGAAGGTTGTATCGTACCGGAAATTCACTTCCAACTCAACATCGATGAGAGAAGCTTCGAAAGAACATCATTTCACCATGGCTACCAGAATACAATGATTGAAATTGAGGTGGTGGTGTTGAAACAATGGAGAGAGGGTTTGTTTGACCAACCTTTCCAATAGGGGTCGAAAAAGTATTATAAACAATTGTACTCTGCTTCCAAAATTACGTAACGTCTGGCCTGCCCGAAATACGCTGTCTCTTGTACTTTATTCACCACTTACTGTGGTACCGATTCTGCGCTTGTTGGTATTCGAGGCTGACCATTTGGCTTAGAAATTTGTCATAACTTTTGAATGGAATTGATGCATGGATATAAGTTTGTTGCTTGCAGACGTGCACAGTTAGTTTGGTGAGTGCAATGAAATGTGAGGCTATAAGAATCGAATGCGTGCACAGCACACGTAGCGCAACGCACGTTCTTGTTGGAATTGAATATGGATTGTCCTCGGTGGCGTTCTCACCTTGCTCCATTACGGATGCAACTGCTGAACAACACATCAGAGTTTTACTGCAGGTTTTGCTTCAGATGTTTAGGAGCTTTTATCCCATAGTATAGCACAGTTGTTCTGTTAGGTGATCACCTGCTATTGCTTGTGATGTATTCCTATGCTAGATGCGGTTATTTCAGTATCAAAAGTGTTTCAAATTCCCACATTTTTTGTCTTATAGATAAGCTCAACTTAGTTTCCTAATTGCTGACGCTGCAGCTGTTCTTGTCGAACGGTTCAGTCAATCTCCGAACATTCTCGCTCATATTCAATAGTTCTGACGTGCTTTCTAAATTCTCTCTTCACAAGTATATCGACGTTCCTTCTGTAGGTTACGCATAGCTTCATCATTTAGGCAAGCATTTGCATGTTTGTTTGGCAAGTTTCAGGCAATTTTTTTTGCGCACAAATTACTTTCAAAGCACGAACCACTGCACTAAGAGTAAGGAAATCTTGTGGTCGTAATGTATATTCTACGTGTCCCTACATAATAACGTTCAGACCGATTCATGGGCTGTAAAAAATATTATGGCCACACAGAAACTGCCCTGAAACCAGGACAGCCATTTTACAAATACTCTAGCTTAGAAGCAAATGGAGGATGTTTTTATTTTGCCAAAGACACGTACGACTCGCCGGTTTCTTTGGGACATTTCTGCATATACCTTATCGTTTGTTGACAACTCATTAAGAGAGATTGGTTTAGAAAGGAAATTTTAAGTCGCATGTCATGCTATATCTAAAAGGTCTTTTCGTTTTGTGTGTGTCATTGCGTTCGTTCCAATAAGAAAACCACAAAATTAATTAGATAAGATGCACGCAGTAGGATGGCTTTTACTGACGTTTTAATCGAGCCGTCAAATTCTAAGGAGTTATAGGCTCTCAAATGTGCCCAAAATTTGCATTTTCAGCAGGTCGGATTTCCATGTTGCAGCAATTTTGCGGTAAGAGAAGAAGTATGCCTTAAAGGCAAGCATGGTATGCAGCTTTAATCCAACCTGCCTCAACAACCTTAAGCTGTCGCTGGAAAAAATGCTCTTATATTTCAATTAACCCGATTATTTGCGCAAATTTTCTACAAAGGATTCGTCCTTCTGTGACCTGACCAGTGTGAAATGAAAATCGGCTACCGCGAAATGTGTGCTAATGATGTGTGCTTTTAGGTGCCCATTTTTTGCATCAGTTTGGAAGGTAGCATGTGAGGCCATTCTAATGTCGACACAATATCTGCCAAATTTCTCAACTCTAGCTTAAGTGGTTTTCGAGACAGAACTAAAGTAACGAAATACCGGTAGGCGGAAAGACGAGCGCGCAAAGATACGACGTCGCAGAGAACATTTTGCAAATGCAAATTTTCGAAAAGCTTTAGAGTAGATGAATTCTTGATCGCGCAGATCCCATCATTTGTTGGCAGTCGACGCAGTTCACTGGTGTGGTGATAGTGCACCTCGTTGTTCTGATGAATGTAACTACAAACGACAAAGAATGCGGGTTTCTTTGAGACTTGAAATTAATTTTCAGAAGGTAACTTCGAATGGGGAGGATGCACAAGCAGCTGTGGTCGGACTGGATAGAATTGCACAAGAGCATGGAAATATCGTTCCAAAAATTTGGCTCTATTCCGAGTTCGAGAAGACTGAGATGGCGGACTTCCAAAGTTGTTTCGGTGTTGTCGCGAACGATTGTGGGCAGTGCAGGGTTCCGCTTGAGTTCACATTACTACCTGTCGAATTTTTTTTAGACTTGCTCTGTCGCAGTGGTTTTGAGGTTGATTTTTCGGAGTTTAAATCTACCTCTTTCAAGCGAATCTCGCAAGCGGTTACTGAGAATGTGTTGAGCGCTCTTGATGATGTCATCTTAACGCGTCATCAGCTTATCTACTACGATGCAGAGAATTTATTACGAATTGAAAGACTCCATGAACGCTTGCAAATGCGGGAGTATGCACTTAGAAGGGAGGTTCAGTCTCTTGTGTCGAAAGTGAGAGTGGGAGAGGAAGACGAGGACAAGCTAAGATTGGCAGGCAAGGAGGAGTTGGATAAGTGGCGGGACTACGTTGACCGGTGCGCTTCAGTAATTGTGAAAAGACGCTACGCTAAGGATCACAACTTGCAGTATATTGATACTGAGGCCGGCTTGGAAAAATTCGCCAGTGCAGGTGGGACTCGTTGCGTTATCTTCTGTGAGTTGTCGAATCCGAGATCTCATGGTATATGGGCGCAGTTCATGGCCATGGGTGAGCGGAACAGGTGGGGATGCGCCTTCGTCGATTTAGAGGCGAATCAGTCATTGGAAGGCTATCGTGAAGGTGTTCGCTTGTATGTCGATGGCCTCGTTGTTGAAAAGGACGTTCTTCGCTTAAAAAAGTTGCTTACCGTTGGCAATGTTATCAAATTCGATAGGAAGGCAGTCTTGAAGCAAGTTGTTTCTGAAAAATGCGAGGTCTCCTTGGTCGTCAGACTAAAATGCCCATGTGACAGTGAAAAGACGCCTATGAAATGTGTCTGTTATGAATGTTGTAGCATTGTGGGATACAATTTAAGAGGACGTTTTTGTTGCGACTGTGGCAAGACGCCAGTTCCATATGCTAGAATAATGTGTGATGGCGAGCGACATGGTTTGCGTTTTAAGGAAGGGGGCGAAAGCTTTCATGCACAGCTGCCTCAGTGGAGAGATTTTAAACAAGTCACAGTTATTTTTTTATCGGAGACTGGGGCAGGTAAATCAACGATGATCAACGCCTTATCGAACTACGTAGTTTTTGACAACCTCGCCGACGCTGATAAAAGTCCTCTAAGGTACTTGATTCCCACCCAGTTTACCATCGAGGACAGCAGTCATGAACAACATATTGTTCGCCACGGTTCGTCTCCTAACGAGGTTTTCGTTAAAGGACAGTCGTCTACAACGAAGATAAATTGCTACGAAATCGCTTATGAGAAGCATATCTTGAAGCTTATTGACGTCCCTGGTTTAGGTGATTTGAGAGACTCGGAGAAAGACGAGAAGAACTTCCGCCTGGTTCTGGAGGAGATTATGAGTCAAGGGAAGGTGCATGGCGTTTGCATTTTACTTCCTCCTAATAGCTCCAGACTCTCCACAACGCTTCATTACTGCATCAGTGAACTAAACGCTCGATTACCTGTTTCAGCAGCGAACAATGTCATTTTTTGCTTAACTAAGACACGCCAGACATTCTACAGGATCGGCGATATGATCGGCTCAGTTCAACAACTGCTCAAAGAATATGAATCGTCGAGTGGTATCTGCGTTCCCTTTTCCACTTCTAATACATTCTGTTACGACAACGAAGCGTTTCGATATCTCTGCGCAAAGAAAGCTGGTGTGAAGTTCTGTGATGAAGAAGAGGCAATGATAGCTGAAAGCTATCATAAATCACGCATCGAATCGATGCGTTTTCTTCGGTACATTTTTGCTTTGCAACCATTCAGTACGGGTGAGTTGCCATCGTCGAATGAAGCATGAGAAATAATTTCAGTGTGGAAGGAAAAAATTATGCCATGCTCTGTGTCCATCGATGAACTACGGGCTGTGAGAGTATGGAGAACGTTTCACAGTCTCTTGAGAGAAATGTTTTGCAAGAGGACAAGAGGACATGTGAAATCAACAGTTTGTAAGCTGAACAAAAAGGGCGATGGGAAAAGGGTTAAACAAATTATTTGCAAAAATAATTTTTGCAGCTCGCTGAAAATCATTGTTTGTGATGGAAACTACAATAAGCAGAGGAAGTTTGAATTATTTGGATGGGAAATGATAAGTTCGCTCTGGATTAGATGCAATCGGTGCTTGCGTTACATATTTTCACATGTGACTCAAAGTGGGCAGGAACAGAAGCCTGAGGACAACAAAGAACGAGAACGTTTAGTGAAAGCAGTTGGAAGCAGAATCGCATCAATGAAATCGGCCATCGTTGATGCGAAGGAGCAATTGAAGTTGCTGCAAACACGACGCCAGCTAATGTTTGTTTCAATTGCAAAATGTTCTTTCGTTGGGGCAATGAAAGCGAAACAGAAAGTGTCGTGCTTGACCAGCTTCTCCATGCCGTCCGATGCAAAGCTCAGAACAAGGAAGCTGATCAGTTGACCGTTTATGTTAACGAATAGTTCAAAGTTATGAAAAGCGTGTCAACTGTTATCCAACCCGATGAGGAAGGTATCGTCGTTGCAGCAGCTGTTGACGATGAATCCCTTGCAGATGCGGACAATGAGAGCCTGCTGCTGAAGGCGCAGCACCTGTTGCGATCTGCAGGCAACAGGCTCAGTGAGCAAAATGCTCTAATTGCTCAGAAGAACTCCGAAATGTAATTGTTATGCGAGCAAGTAGAAATTCTCAACGACGTTCATACGGAGATCCGCTCGAACGAACTGGAAAAGGAATACGGATCAGGCCTCGTGTGCACAAATTGCACTCGCAGAAGCAAGCTGGGATCTGCACCAGTTTGCCATCAGAGATGCAGCTGCAGTGAGCATTGCGAACGTGATAATCGGCTGTTGGGTGGGTGTGTGATTTTTTGATGGACCAGCGAGTTAAACGTTGCATGATTCGTAAATGCAGCATAAGCTGTCACGAGCTCAGAGGCGTCGACGCTGAGAAAGTCTGGGTGGATGAACGCCGTACAAAGAATTCGATGTTGCTCCGAGCGAAAAACCAGCATCAGACCAATGGCAAGCAAATGGCAAAATAAAATGATGAATTAGAGGAGCTGAAGTTCAAAAGATGGCAAGTACTGGCAGCTTTGGCAACCATATGTTCGTATTTGCAATCAAAATGTTTGAAGAAAGAAGCGGGAGAGCTGTTAGTGTTTTCGCACAGTTTGGTCAATAAGGAAAAACAGAGTTGTTGGTTATGAAGAGAACAAAGGCCAGATGATGTTACTTCAAGAAAGTTTGGAACAGTATGAAAAATGCAAGCGTGATGTAGGTGAGGGTATCGGTGCTGAAGATTTTGAGGAGGCGAACAGGATCTGCTTCCTGGATATGAAGACTCATTTGTCCAGGAGCAACAGAGGCGAAGACGCTTTAGGATGTTCCTCTTTGATGCAAGTGCGTTAATGTTGCTGTCTGTGTTGTTTCCTTCATCTTCCAGTCCCATCGCTCTTTGTGTCGGCATTCTGTGAAAGGCATTTATTTCTTTCGTTGTTTTCGTATATGTACTTTTTTTCGTAAATTCGTACATGCATTCTAAGCGTATTGTGCTGATGCCTTATCTCCACATATACTTGTGTGTTCGTCTATTTGTCTGCCATTCCAGTTCTCTTACTACTGAAGGCTACAGGTGAATATTTAGTGAATACAACGGACATCGTATGGTGAAATCCCGTTGACCCAACAATTTCGAAGAACTCGTTTGCATTTCCTTCGAAGTTCGCATGCAATTTGCCAAAAAAGATTTCTCTTTTAGCAAACGTGTAGAAGAGGTCGATCAGTCGCCACGAATGCATTATGGCACACGTTTTATTTTTGCTGCAATTTATAAAAACGGCTGATGTGATGTACAACACTGTCTACTGTTTCATCATTCAAACTCATCAAGTTTTTGATAGTGAATGCAGTTTGCTGTTTCAAGACTGTGGAAAGTTTGAATTTGGGGCGAACGCTGGAGATTTTTCTGTGCATTCTAGGACTTTCGTTGCGCATCTCGTAACATACAGCATAGGCATTTTCCTTGAAGAATAAGAAGTTTGGGACGAAAATTTGCACACCAATAATTTTACACCACTCGCCAATAACAACATACAGAACGAAAGCGAAACTTCCCCTTCGGAAACAGAAATCTGTTTCCGCTACATAGGAAGGCATCGAAACCTCTTTGTAGCCTTAATTCTGTCATAATAACTACCACAAGAAAATTTCTGTCAAAACTGCAGTTACAGCTGCATAAAAAACTTTCCATGAATGGTACGGATGATCATTTTCGCCGTGAATCGGTTCTGAACTTTACGGTTCTCCTCGTTCCAGATTTTCTTACAAAAAATCTGCGTATTGTTTTTTCGTACGAATTTGTTTTCTCATCCCAATCCTCGCAGCTGTGGTATTTCTGATAAATAATGACAGCGTTAAGCTGCTGCATAGTATTCCCAATTCACGACACTACTTTGTCGATGTCGGAGAGCATTTTAAAGAAATGCACTGCTCCTGCTGCGCTGATTGTCGGCACAGTCGACCTCTATTAGGCTTTTGATTGCTGCGCTACGAGTATGGTTTGATTTATTCAATAGTTCTATGATTTCATTCGTTTTATGTAACAGCTCATGAGAGGCTCAATTTCCCTGCATGCAGGCAATCTTGTCAAGCATTTTTGAATCAGCTGTGGTTTTTAACGGTTATTTCTGTGCTGGAATGAACTGTCGATTCGCGCTCACATGTTGCACGCCTGCGTTAATTTACACACGACTGTAGAGTCAAGGCTCTTCGAGGTGAGCATCTTGTCTAGAGAAATCCACAAGAATGTCGAAAGCTTGTCAGAAACTCACACTTCGAGGCAGAAAACTGCGTTCCTTGTCATCGTGCACGCCGTGTTTGCAAGTCATTTCATGAGGGCACAGATCGCATGTTCCCATCATGGCGCAGGTGCGAGCGATTCTCTTCTGTCTACGGATGGAAATATAGTATTCACTTCATTTCGCAAATGTAAAGGATTGGGGAGTGGGGAGGTAGATGGAGGTGGGAAGATGACGTACGATGTACTCGATCTCGGTCCGATCCTGAGGCTAGATTTCGTCGTGCGGTCATACTTCCAATCCGATCTCAGTCGTAACGCTGCACCGAGTGACCGATGTTCAGATTCCAATCCGATCTCAGGATTGTAAACACAGCAGCCTAGGAAAATCAACAAAAAAAATCAAATGGTAACAGAGATTCAAATGATCGGAGACGTCACACATTACGGACGGGCACCTCAAGAGTGCAACTTTTCCGGGCTCCAATGCGATGCAAACCACTTTCATAGTTTAAGACCTCGGATATCCTTCCCATTAGCAGCCCTCTGGTTGATTTTACAGCGCATTTTGCTGAATATCTCATCACTTGTCAAGTGCGCAGAAACGAATTCTCGCGAAAATCGAATCCGTACACTGCTAATAGCTCAAAAGTTGCAGTGTCTGTCTCAATAGGCTCTGCGCGATTAAGGAACGAAAGTTTCTAGAAGCGCAATGCTTGACTGATCGAAGATGAAGACTTGAGGTATGTGGAGATGCACTCTCCAAACGTTTCATGCTAGCAAGAAACACCCTGAAAATTGCGAATGTTTTGCTGCTTCATTTGCTTTCGTCGAGTATTGACAACAAAACAAGGAAGATTTAATGTGAGTATAGCACTGAACAGAATACGAACGAACACCGTAGACAACAAGCGAGATCTTCAGAATAAAACAAAACATGCGAAGGACCAGAAAATGCGTCATGAGGTCAAAGTTCCAAGAGTTTCTATGAATCATTTACAGCCATGATATGCATCGGCTAACTCCCTATTATAACGCTTTGCATCAACTAACCTCCCCTTGTATCTCTTGAGAGGTCAAACGGACACCGATCACTCTGTCGAAATATTTATCCGAGATTATGACAGGTAGGTTACGAAACGCTGATTCTGAACCATATCAATATTAAATGAGGCCTCTTACAGCCAATAAAGGGCGTTAATGTAGAATACCTTTCTTGTACGTGTGGAGTGCTCCTCCCCCCCTGGTAAATCTGAGGAGAAAAATGAAAGAAAAACGAAACATGAGGCAAAGTCGTTCGCATATTCTGCGCCTTAAAACAGCATCGAATCACCTGCAAATCGCCACCTTTCAAGATACGAGACATCGCAACAACTGTCTATAGACAGCGACTTCCATTCCATCAAAAAATCCGAATGCGGGCCCTACAGCGCGTCCCGCTCCTCTTCGTAACACCCATTCGCTTCCACGTTTCCGCCGTGTTACTGAATAGCGGAAATGGGATATGCAAGATTCGACAAATAAAATAAACAATCATGATCGGCATAGGAAACATTATTCAGTCGGTCAGTAATAACAGATCAACAGGAAGTACCATCACAGAAGTGCATACCACGAAATTAACATAGCTGGCAAGCGCAAGGAGCTCCGTCTTACAATCAGTGATTACCTAATATGTACTCCTATTTACCCATTTCTCCAAAGCATTAAGCACCGTTTCGTTCTTGCCTCGATTAACATATTTTCTGATGAAGTCAACTACAGCCCGGCTTTGAACTAGATGTGTGTGTTCTGATGAGTAGTGAAAATGTTGTCCCCTAATATGGGCCGACTCATGACCTCTTGCTTATTGGGTGAGCGCTCCACCACTGAGCTACTGTGAACCTTTTTCTCAGTCGTGTTGGCGAAGGTCTCATAAAAATACGGCACCTCAGGGGAATTCATTCAAATAAATTGCTAAAACATAAGAAAAATCTATGACCACGCAGCGCTTCTAAAAGACCACAGATGCACCACTCTAAGCAGTACCCGTCTCGCTTCAAACGAATGTCCGCACATCTGCATTAATCGTGACGTTTCGACGACTAAGTGAGCAACAGCCAACAATCGAAAAGAAAGGATCGATCGGAAGCGTTACAATCATCGAAATGTCGAATACAACCCAACCACACAATGTGCATCTGATATTCAATTAAAGTATCGGCTTTCCCTCCGAATTTATCGCAATTCCCTACTTCGACTCTTCTGTTCATCACAATAATAAAAGGAATCATCCCAAACAATAACATCCATTTTTCCGAGAAATTCTGTCTTTCCGAATGAATACAATTGCTACGCAACAATTATTGAATCACTTAGAACTGTGCAAAAAGTCATCTTGAAAATCGATGAAGGTCGACAGCACATTATCATTTCACCACTTTTGTTCTCCACATATAAAGGTCACACAAATATAAACACTCTGCGCAAGCAATAAACCCGCAAACGAGCGCATATCAACGAATAACTGCACCGGCTTGACATGAACTTCTTGGCAATAAACAATACATACAACGTAGAATAATAAAACCACAAAAAATAGACCAAACTGCAAAAAAAGATAAAAGCTATAAACGGGAATCAACACAATTACGACTGCCGAAAAACGAAGACTTCCTTTTAAGTCTGAAGCCGAGACTAAATTCCTTGCGTCTCTTAATAAACTCTGTGAAAATCCACGGCGGCTCAGAGGTGCCTGTGCATCAATCCGTGATG
>JAARMF010000935.1:35546-58362 GCA_022844705.1 Toxascaris leonina | reverse complement strand
TTTATATTTATATTCATATTTACTTATATTCATGCATATCTGCAGATCTGTCACTATCACAGATCATTTGCCCAACAGCCCATAGTTGGTAAAGGTCAATACGAGTTGAAATGCATTCGGTCTGATGCACTTCTTCGCACAGTATAGGTGTATTCAAGAGGAGATCAGGCTGTGCAGAGCCGATCTCGGCACCCCAAACTTGTCTTCATCGTGGAATGTGGGAGATCGATGTCGATTGTAAGGAGGTGGAAGTGACCTTACCTCGACAAGCTCAAGCTTGCTCACTTTAAAGGAGAGTTGCAACCATTTCGCGCATAACGCAAGTGAAATCGCAAGGGCAAATGCAGCTCTAAAACGTCACATGTGCACTGTGGATTGCCAGTCAATAAGAAATAGCTCTTCACTCACAAGAATGTGCAGTTTCCAATTAAGACTCGATGCGGTGCGAGCGTTACCTACACCATCTTATCGTTCCCCGATGACTAAAGTGTGTTCCGCTGTAACAGATGGAGTCGTGAGAGCAGCAGCGTCTCCGTACTCACTCGTAACATGACTAGCTCAATTAGCGTCACTTGTTACGACGACGACGTCGGGCATGATCACATGACCTCTGATCTCTTCCCATTCTCGTCCTTAGCAATGATGAGACATTTCTTGTTCGCCATCGTAACCATATCATGCCATCATACGGCTTTCTTACTGACTCACTGGTGACCTCTTCAAAGTGCTGCTCATTGTTTGAAGATTTCAACACATTACATGTTAACTCGTAAATGAACGCAACACGGTGACTCCCCCACTGCTGCATTTTGCTCTCTTTAAATTCTTCCACACGACTGTTCATCTCATTCATTCCGGGGTGCAGCATTCTGGATGTTGCATTTCGCTATTAAAGTAATATTGTCTGGGATGTTGCTATCGACGATCCCAGTTGTAATCATCAGGCAATTTTCTTTATCCTTCCTAGGTACATCCATAAAATTTCATCACCGTCACATGAATTTCCATTCGTATGATTTTTCGTCCATAAACCATCCAGTGGCGATTGGCCACACACATTACATGATTTGACTATAGCAGAATATTATAACAAATTCATTTCTATCACAAAATCTGTTCCTCTGTCGAGGAAACAGAAATTTTGGGAACAGCGCAGAGTTTAAGCTGATGAAAAGATATGAGAGAGTCGTAAGACTGCGTGAAAGACAAACAAGCACGGATTAGTGGGAACGGGAATGGCCCCTCATTTTGTGATATATGAAGCCAAAGTTGCACCCAATTTTGAGTACACTGAATGAACACTCAACGCAGTCTTCGTTCATCATGCAGAACCTTGTCGCCACTAGCAGGCAAAATCCTACGCTAGGCACAGGCCGCGGATTTGCAGCCGTTGAGCGAACTTGCTCAAGGCTATCGCCTAGTAAGGTTTTCATCGCGATACGCTTTATTTGTGGTTTATCGAGAATCGTGTTATTTCCACTGAAATATCACAAATCTAGAAGAATGCTACCGTTGTTACTTTTGGGTAAAAAGATGCCAATAAAGTCAGTACAAACCACGACCCTCTAAGGCTTATTACCAATATGTGCAAAGCGTGCAGCTCCTCCTTGAAAGAATGCATTACCACTGATGTTGAACAACACATTCATATCCAATGCGCAGCTCAGTTTTATGCGGAAGTGATCAACTTGTTCATGAGCGGCCCCTGCATTACCATATCGATTGCGTGCTCCAAATCTAAATGAGTGCGCTGATTTGTTGCACTTTGATTTTGCAAAGGCGTTCAAGACACTCTCGCATCCCATAGTTGCATATAAATTGTATCCCGTAGCACCCAGGAAAGCTTTATATTTTCTTGCAAATCGTACACTGCATTCAGCAATTGATTGTGTTTATGAAATTATTGCTTAGAGATTGCCTTAGGGATCNNNTGATTGTGTTTATGAAATTATTGCTTAGAGATTGCCTTAGGGATCACTTCTGAGTTTTCTGTTTCTTTTTATCTGCTCGACTCATATGTTTTGCTCATTTTGGAATAATAATGCTGAATTTTTCGCTGCTTTCAATCCAGATATCTCGGATTCTCCATTGTCGGCGGCTACTAAGAGTGTTGAATCGTAACTGTTCAATTTTATATTCGCTTTGGCGAATCGCAAGCTTTGAACTCGTTAGTTGAGTTGCGTCGTTTTGCAGTCTCATTCGACACTTGTTTATTTAATTACTCATTTGTTGGTGGATGTCTGTGGAGATTATAAATTGCTGTACTTGAGGTCACACGTGTCCTTCACGCGTTTGCTATCTCGCACGCGCCAATATAGTATTGCTGCGCTCTTCTCGCATACCGTCCCTTACACTCACTATCAGAGTCCGTCTTTCAAGCATTAACTTCAGCTAACGTTCAGAATCATTTATTTGTCTCGTTGGATGCTTCGCCACGTACTGATTGGTTATTTTATGATTTACTATGCAGTATATCGACTAATGAGCCGAAATCCTCATATTCGATTCACTAAGAGTTATTTAGCCTTTGATTCATTTTTCTGCGGAAATCTATGAAGTATTTTTGATGAAAAAACTTGTGCGGAGGGAAAATAAAATACAGCTCAGTGCGATGAATTTAAGCTTCAACTTTACAAACGTGATGCATTCATCAAATAACGCGAAGAACACGCAATCGAGGCCGCATCTGTGGATTAATTTCAACGGCAAGAGACAATCGTTCCCCTCATTTCCGCATGACGAGCCATGTTTCCTCGTCAATTTAGCCCCTATCCAAAGCGTTCGTTCTTTTTCCGACTATTTCCTTTTGTCGTCTTCGTCATCGGAAACAATTCATTTGAGGAGTCAATACTGTCTGCAAATTGATGGCAAAGCTTCTTTCCGTGCGGTATATAAAGGGCCAAAATTGAATTAATCTCGGTGTGTTGCATATTTAACGAAAAATCGACTGTGGTTGTTCTTTTTGCTTATTCCGTTTTTTGGGTGTTCACTTTAAATAGAGTTATGCAATATCAGAAGTGATGCTTTTCGATGCATTTTTAGTTATATAGCATTCTCTCATTGTGATCACCATGAGACAGGATCTCCCCGCCATCCTTTTTTTTGCTTGAAGACTTCAGTGTGTTAATCATGCACTTGCTTCTGTGTTTCTTTTGATCAGACAGTAGATCATGAACATTTGAAGGAGGGAGGGGAGATGGAAAGAGAGGATAATGGCTGGGTGGCGACCAGAGAAAGGAGGAAGTGGTTCAGAGTAGGTGGGAGATACAGCGACGTCGAAGGAATAAGCTAGCTCAAAATGGCGAGTGCTTGAATCTTCCGCATGAATGAATTCACTGCTGATGTGTCTGATGTTATTTAGACAAGCAGATGATGTTTTCGGGCGAAAGGCGAATGTCGGTCGGCTCAAAAAGTAAGCATTCTTATTGTTGGTTGAATATCATCCATTCTCTTTAAACTTCTCTAAAGCTATGAATTCACCACAACTATGCCAATTTTTAAATCTTTTTCATATCTTTTCATTCTCTTTTATTATAATTTTCGTTTAATATTTCAACACATTTCATTTACTCTGCCCAGATAGCGTTCATTTTTGAACGAAACACACAATATAACAGAAATGCAAAATGGAGCAGCCAACCGCAAATAACATGATATGTCTGCACTTCTATAATGTTATGTGGATGGCCTGTTGAGATGGGCATCGAAAATTTGAGTTCTTTGATGCGCTTCCGCACATTTTGTATGATGGTGTCATTTTGTGCACACACATGTATGATGTGTCTGTTGTTGTGTCTGACAACTTCCACTCTTCGATCACAAAAACACTGACCCATCAGAAGCTCTTCAGTTTACCAAATTTTTGCTCGTTCGTGGCCGCTAACAAATACTCCATATGGCTTAATCAACATGAGTCTAGAGATTAGAATTCTTGAGAAAGTGCTTTGAGAATTATTGTGCGCAATGTATCAAGTTCGCCGGAAACTGCTAAAAGTGTATGGTGTGTGGAAATAGTGCGAAGGTGATTGATGAGTATGCAAGCAGGTAAATGAAAAGTTGTGTGATACGCATCCTAAAGAAAGCAGCAACGTGGTTACGGAATGGGGACAAGAAGATGACTTTTTTGTAGAGCTCTCCAGTGGTTTTCCTCAAGCTTTCTGCATTTTCTTCAAGGTTTCTCTTTTGCAAAAGTCGTCTCTGCAATACAGCATGCCCTTATGTTCCGTGGATGCGAGTAGTGCCACTGCACAAAGACTATCGGTATACTCATTAATAAGCTTCCACTTACTTTCAGACGACATTCAGTCGATGCCAAAATCCTGAAACCTTTGAGTATCAACTTTCACCAGCACCTCATGGTGCTCTTTTACTTCGCTATGGAAATATGCGTTGGTTTCACCCTTGCTGAAAAGTGTCCCTGATAACTATATAAAAAGCTGTTATCCGATCAGTTGAACTTCACTTCTTGCAAGTGGTTTGAAACAACCACCAAATACTTTATTGGACTATTCCCAACGGAACACTCTATTTAATTAGGCTTCCTTTGGATTCCTTCTTCGAAGGTTCGCACTTCCTTCAATTAATTCTTGTACAGGCAACTGGGTTATGAATTCCATTTTTCCATTTTTGATGGACTGAAACATTTTCCACTCATTCAAACGTGTGCATCCATGGAAGCGCTCTTCACTATGCAGTTGTCTATTAGCTATTGACCATATTACTGGAGTCACTGCGCTTTAACTATTGTATGATTTCTTGCAGGCGAAAGTTGTACTGGACGAATGAGCAACTCACGCTCGTTCTCGAGCTCATTAAGTAGGAGAAGTTCAAACTCGCCGTCGAGATTTGTCTTTGGCGCCAAGCGGAAAATTCTCACTAAATCTCCATCCGCTTTCTCCGCAAATGGTTTGTAAAACACACCTCAACTGGAGTGACTTTGAATTCCATAGATATTCTTTGAAGGCTAATTTCGCATGAAATCTGCCCAAACACGGCCGACGCAGCTACAAGTCTGAGTTTAGATGGTCGCCTCAAGTTGTCACTCTGCGACGAATGTTGTGAATAACTACGCTTGAGGAGTTAGAGGGAACTAAATTACATGCAAGTGATTAAAAAAATTTTGTCGCTGCAGTTGGGCACCTTTATGGCACAGTTTTCACGAAAATGCTAAAGGCGCCAATCGTAACTATACCAGGTGAATTTGATGCCTGTATATCTGCAATGCTTCTTTAGTGATTCGTTCGAAATCGACTTGAATTTGGTCAATTCTGAGATCCTTCCAAATTGCCTTCGTTTGCTTAACGCATCGCCTGCATTTAGCCTTCAGATGTCTGAAAAGGGCAATGCATCTTGAGACCAACTTTGTACACTACTTGTAACCGTGTAGCAAAGTACCGTCCGAATGCTCATATTACATGATGAGATACTTTGCCGTAGCATTGCAAGTCTGTTGCTGAAAGTGTTTTCCGAAGCTAATGATGTCACACAGCGTGAATTTCATGCAACACATGTGGCGCAAATCTACCGCCTTGCATATGCCATATAAGGTGAATTTGTTTAGCGCAAATGTGCGGAGGAATGAAAGTAGCATGGCATGAATACTGTCGGTAGGGACAAGACCGTTTGCTGGCACTCTAGCAAATCTGTAGGGAGGCGTTAGTGATAGTGAGATTATTTTCATTAATTTCAGCACATGAAAGTGCTTTTCGATGTTCGGATTCCATAGAATTTTTTGCGGTTTATATTTTAGACCCGAAGTTTGAATTGGATCGTTCAGGGCAAATAACTCTTTAAAATATTTTTTAGATGAACTTTAGTTAATCGATCAGTCGAATGTTGCCTTCGAATCTGTCAACAAAGCTGCTAGGAGATTACATTTTTCCAAGTATGCCTAGAATACCTTGAACAGCTGTGATTTCATCGATTTCCTCGATCTCTCCATCGATGCAGCTGACAATGTTTGCATTTTTCGCGATCCTGAGCTCGCCGCATCCAAGCAAAGCCATATAGACGTCGCAACGCATCATCCCATCTGTTGGCGGTCTGTCGCATGGTCGTTTGACCTATGCAACCGGTCTATGTATACCTTTGAAATTAGAACATTTCAAATTTGCGCAATCTGATGGGAAAAATGTTAACCCAGAAGAAACAATTTCCCAAATGTAAATTGGGTATGTTCAGCCGATCGAACGTGAACGTTGCATCTGTTCCTTTGAGGGATGGAGCTCTGCAGTAAACAGATCATAACTGCTTGAAGCACTTTAAGGTTTTTATTGGCGGGAACACAGTTTTGGATGGTGAAAGTTACATCGACAGCCATTATTAGCAGTTCCTTGTGACCAGAAATGTTTCTGAGCCAAAAGGTTGAGCTGCTTTCGGAGAAGTTCAAATGACTCGAATGCGCTGGCGTTTCCTTCCTTCTGCGCTTATTAAATGATATAAATTTATTCTAAATAGATTTGTGTTATTTAATGAGCGCAGAAGGAAGGATGAATAAATTAGAAGTATTATTCAAATATTATCTTATCAAATAATAATTATTATTTATCAAAATTTTGTTATCATTTATTCGCCAAATTTTATTATTTATTTTATGATAAGCTCGCTTTGAAGTTCCACTGAATCTTTTCACTTCTCTCCTACCCTTAACTCCTCTTCCCCTTCCCCCACCGCTCCTGAGAGAATACTCAACAAAATTTTTTGAGGGTCCTCTAACGCCAAGAAGTTTGATTCTATAACCAGTGGGAACCCGTTCAAAACAACTGGCAGTTAAGTGAGCGCAATCTTGGTCGACATTTAGCTAAATATGTAACTTTACTTGCTGAAACAATTATGCCATTGACTACTGGATGAAGTCTCATGAATGATGCAAATTCGCTTGGTAACTCGATCAAAAGTAATTCCACCTCTTCGACGATAGCAAATAACCAAGCTGATGCACACACAACACTTCAACTATTGCACAGATGGATTAACAGGTTCGAGTCATACTCAGTGCATATAAATTCTATGGTGGCCCACCCTCTGAATTGTTTACGTGACATATTGCAGAGATGAGATCGGGTGTTTTACGCAAAGTTGAGAGTGGCTCGCAACGTGCAAGGTCTCATTCGCGTATGCGTACACCGCATCGAACAGCCTGGGGCAACGATGTGGATGCCGATAGCGAATCCATGTGGGACAGACACTATCGCATCCGCGCTTCTCGAAACAGATGTGTTAATGATTTCGATCAACATGAGCTTGACAGTTTTTTTGAATGGGTCATGGAAAGGTCAGTGGAAGAAAAGTCCCGCTTGGAAAACGAACGTGGTGTGACTGATTTAAAGTTTCCGAAGAGTTAGAAAATTCTCTATATAGAGTTCTAGAGGAAGTCGTCCGTTATCCAATGAATCATTCTTTGACATTGTTTCACCAAGTATTGTAACATCGGAATTAGAATTGGCTCGAACGTATAGAGGACGAGATTTCATGTGGTTATTTTTTGGTTTAAATCCCATCCGCCAAATAGTTTTTTACTCATAGACAAACAAGGAATGCCATCGCAAACTTTGCAAAATATTGCGATTAGCTGTATGTGTTGCTTTATGAGGCATGGACGGGAAACCCCTCTATAGAACACTGCACAACATATACTCAACTGCTTCCGTGCAAAGCAATCCAATATAAATCTGATGTTTTGCGTTAAAATGTTTTCACTTAACGAAACTTTTTGTTGCAATTTTATCAGCAATTCAGAAGTTATTAGCAACGAATTGATGCATTCGAGTTTTTCTCGTAAAAATTCATTTATTCTTCTGCTTTTTACTATCCATTTCCGTGCGCGTGTATTCTGTGCGTTCATATTTCAACTTTGCTGCTGAACGAAATATTATTTTCTGTTTATCAGAAATTAGTATTGAAGTTTTTGCTGTAATCTCCAAGAGGAGAGTACTTCGTAAAGGTGGTTCTCCATATAGAAGCAAGGCGCTGAAAACGATCACCAAATTGCAAAGCGCTTGCAACACCAATATTAGACAACTTAAGCAATCTGCTTTTGCAGCTAACTTATCACTGTAAAATTCGGTGCCATTTGCCGCAATGATGCTGCAATAAACGCCAAAGTTGTCCATAAAACAGGCCGTTTGGTGATATAACTGTGATTGCTGGCACTGGTGGCCTTCAGTAGTAAGCAGCACTGAATTCTTTTAAAGCATTACTAAATAATGCTATAGCATTAGTGAATTTATATTTTTCCTCTGTAAAATGACAAACATTTTCTGCTAAAGAGTGAGAAAACAAATATTAAAGAGCCAAAATGGCATTATTCAGTAGTTCACTCCATCATAGACAAGAAACACCAAGTTCAAGTCCTGATGCGTTGCACTGCAAAAGATGATTCTTCAAGCCTTGATGATAATTATATGAATATAATAATATAAAGAGGGATTCAATTCGACTAAGTTCGCTTATGAGCAATTCAGAATGTTATGAAGACCGATTGTGCACTAAAATTATATCTATTTAAGGGAGAGTTCACAACCACAGCAACGAGCACCTATCGTCGACGAAGAGCACGAGAAGCGGATCGCACAGATCCGTCGCTTTCTGTTTAAATGAAATTCGTTCTATTCCTGTAGCAGTGTTTCTAGAAAATATAATGATTTTTTCCGAACTGAATCAGTTGTCGATTGTGCAAAGGACGTTTTGAATTGCTTGAATGGTCTATCCACCAGTGTGTCACTCTCAGGCATTCTTGCTATCATAGTGTCTAAAAGTCCAACCATTTAACAATCAAATTAAACATCAGTGGTAATAGTTTATTTACTGAGGACAGGTGCGAAGAATAGATATTGTTTAAATATGGCTTCTATGTCTATGGATGTGTATAATTAGCTGATATTATCACCCCATGAAACACGAAGCTCTAACGTAGTTAACAAAGTTTGCTGATTATGTTCTAGGCCTAGGTAAGTCGACAATGACTTTTCATGTACAAATACCTGGCTGTAAAGCCGGCAATCTACTGACGAAAATTTTGTGACAGTCATATTTTGCGACCGATGCATAAATCATAGTGATACACCTTATGTCAACTCAATTCGGGCTATCGCCTTCCGGTTAAGAATAGAGAACATCCCACTGAGCCATTAGATATGCTAGTCAGCTTTTCTGACAAAGAGTTGGATCTCGTTTAAAACGAACTTTTGCTCGGAGAAAAACAATTGCTGAAAACTTCTGAAACATTCTGCAGCTGGCCCGTCTCTTGTGTATGAGGCGTTATTCCATTGCATTTTGTTATTTGTAAATTTGTCTGTTTGATCAGCGGCCTTACAAAAAGCACAAGTTTTGCCATCATTCAAGGCATGTACTCATTTTCACTCTTTTTATGCAAATAGGGTTTCAACCGTGCATCTCATCCTTCATCTCCAATTGACTTTCATATAAGCTGCTGAACCCTCCTATCCCCCCTCCTCAACCCCCCCCCCCTCATTCATTCAAACTCTGCCTCAAAAGCACGTGCAGACTACATGGTTTCTAACAAGAAAGCAAAGCTGAAGGGCAAGCCTCTCAAAACGGAAGCAGTGGAGTATGTTAGCCATCTAGCCAAGCGAACCCGCAATATGGGGATTGCCCAGGCACCTACGAAATTGCAACTCACTGACTTATGGGAATCGCAAGTGACAAAATAGTGGGCGGAAATGAAGAGAATTCATTCGGCGTAGCGTGAAGCAGACGTCGTGGGATGGCGTAAGAAACGACAGCGGTTGAGTGATTTCAAGTTTTCAAAACAAGATACAGCAATCGAATGAAATGAAAAAAGCATTTTTTGGTTCGACGAAGTTTGCTCGTTCGTTTTTCTCGCTCACGGGTTGCTTGCAGGCGACTAATCATCCATCGTCTAGCACTTATTAGATGAAATTTGAAAGCCTCTAAAAAGCGATCAAAATCAATTAATAGTTACAACATTTGAACATCTTTCATCGTTGTGAATTCTCAGCTTTATTAAAACGGCTCAAATGGCACAGCTTCGAATCCCCGCTTACACAGCTTTCTTCCGGTGTGAGCGATTAAACTACAACAATGGGTGCATGATGCTGAAGCTTCATCGAAACGTTGCGTAGAGATAAGAACTGAAGTACTGCTAGTAGATTGGCTCCATCAGCAGTGCTGTTTATANACGTTGCGTAGAGATAAGAACTGAAGCACTGCTAGTAGATTGGCTCCATCGGCAGTGCTAATAGCACTGTTGTCATTTAGAAAAATTCCTTGATTGAAGTATTGTAACTCTAATTGTAAGATTATTACAAAGTCGGAATTACACGTATGTGCAAATATATGTCTATTTATTTATTTATGCAGTAAACTTCAACTTGTCAACTTTAAAACTCATTACGGATGTACTATACATCTTTGGTGATCTCGTGTGCTCGGTCGATTATTTGCCATGTGCTTAATGGATGATTAAAAAGGTCATAAAATGTGTATGCAAAAATTTGTCGTTTTTATTTGCAATCGTAACGGTGACGTCACGATTGATTTGCAAAGATTTCCTTTTGTTTTTTATTCGCAAAGATTCTTTTTGATTGGAAATGTGCAATTTATCGGTTCTGCTGAAGAGCGCATCAATAAGCTTCACATGATTACTTCCTTCAAATCTTCATACAATCAAATTCCTTTTCGTCCGGCGGAATTGCTGGCGGCACGTGTCGTCATAGTCCTTCGATGCTTGATTGAGTGCATAAAACTGAGTCCTTGAAACGTGAGGAATCGTCCGTCATCCTTGGAGTGAGAAGGTGACGCTCATTCAGGTTGACCCGCGAAAGACGAAAATCTCATTTGTAGCTTCACTGCATTGATATGATACGATCAGACGAGGTAACACCCCTCAAGCACAAATCAGAATCACGTGCCCATCACAGTATTTCGGCATTTCTTCACATCGCCAAAAGAAACACTACTTTTGTGCTCTCTCCTTTGTTTCGTTCAAAGAACGATCGTAATTTGGACAATCAGCGCAGCGATTAATATTATAATGAGCAATGCAAAATCCGAAAGCTTGTACATTTACTTATGGCTTTAAGGAGGCTCCGTACTGAAATATATGCATGTCGGAAATTGAAGGTTTTCGAAATCGAACCTCATGGATTCCTCTTTCAAGACCACTTTCCGATGCTCAATTGGCATTTGCTAAGATACTGCAGTGGTGGTGATATCGTATCCCCAAGGCATGACAGATCTGTTATGTGAACTTCTGTTGTAAATAGGCGAAGAGCTTAAAGCATCAGTTGGATTTCATTAAAACCCGGGATCTTTTTTTGAAATTGCGTGCATTTTTACGCATATTTTGTGGGGGTTTTTTAGGGAATTTGCAGAAACAGTAGCCATATTGCAGTAGCTGTTTTTCCAAACTGAGAATAGTAGAACCATCTATCCCGCTGAAAAATGATACTTACACTGTCCACAGAGCCGATATAAATAAATAGTAAACAACTTCTGCAATCATTTCTTGATAGTCATCTCAGTTATCTCCACTCGACGAGGCGCACATATTGCTCTCTATATAAGGCTAAAGGTTTTCGCCTAATATTATAAAGTTTTATCGCTAATTCCGTGTGAAACAAAATAATGTTGAGGAAATGTGAGCAAAAGAAGAAGCTTTAATTTGCAAATGTTTTACGATAAATATTTATATCGGATCACTGAGTGAAATCAATAACATACTCTCTCACATACTCTATCAAACAATATACACATCATCATATTCATATTCAAGAAAGCAATAAGCACGCTTGTTGATAATTAATGCCGTTGTACACACCTGTATGTGTGATAAACGAAAGCAATGAGGAAATAGCTTGCATCTCACTGAGTGCCGCTGGTTGCATAATTGATTCGACCACTCAGTGAATACGTTAGGATGCCGTTTTTAACTGCTTTCTGTCTTCTTGAAATATAAACGATAATTTCCGTTGGATGCTAAATTGCGTACCATTTATCAGCTTTCTTCTTCCGTCTCCACCAGTTCTCTCTTAATCGAATATTGTTTCTCTCTGTTATATTTACAATAACTATGAGTCCTTCACTTCATGAATACCTACACCAACGAAGAGTTACATTCTTACTCATGTTTATATCAATGCATTATGGCAATACTTCATTATGGATCATTGCTGCAGTAGCATATTTACCGCTGATATCGAAACCTCTTCCATAACCACTTTGTCAACAATTACTTTAGCCAATGTACTAAACCATTCGCTCGAACGTCCCCAAATTGTACGTAATCACGAGCTTCAGTGAGGAAGAGGGGAGAGGGATAAACGGGGAGTGGGGGGAGGGGAGGAGGAAAGAAGAAGATGGGTAGAGGATGAATAGGAAGGGAGAGGAAAAGAGGGGACGATTGTCGGTTCGACTAGTTTGGTAATGTACCTATCTCGTCCCTGTTGTACGAAAGAAAATAAGGAGTGTAAGGAGATGAGATGACGAGAGTGTATGCTTTCATACTAGCGGAAAGAAACCGGCCAGCACACTGTTGCGTTCACTATAAATCATTGACGTTTTCTAGCCGTGCACTTTTGCATGTTGTGCATATACGCAGCATCGTTAATAGTTGCCAATATGCACTAAGTTGTGTTTCCCATTTCAACTCGACCGTCCATAAATGAAGCCAAAAAGATTGTTGGAATTGCGACGAGATTTTTATTGAAATAGCAACTGAAAAATGGCGAAATAAACAACAATTTTCACATTTCAAACGCATAAAATCTAATATTTTATAGTGCTGAAAAGATGGGAAATTAAATCAGAAAGTACTAGAACAGCACTCCTCCACGACGGCTGCGAGCGATTATCGCGTTAACAGCAAAAGTCTTCACCTGGGATACTAGAGATACAAAGGATGAAGGTAAACAGCGATCGCCAAGCTCGTTATGGCTACGCCNACAAAGGATGAAGGTAAACAGCGATCGCCAAGCTCGTTATTTAGCTATTTTCTGCCACTAATGTAAAACGAGATCAAGATGAAAATTATATTACTGAGTTGGCTGCAATATGCGCTTTTCCATTTTAATCGCCCATGTCAATTTAGTGCATAAATAGAAAAGAAGTGGAGAAGCGTATCAGAGACGTCGTTTTTGCGTTTTCGTCACCCAACCAACCACTTTCAAAATTTACCGATAAACAACAAATAAGCGAAACGATGTTTCGATATCTTTATTAGTCCGACCTCTCGCACTAATCTTCCGCAAAAGATTAGTTGTCTACTGCGATCCGATCGATGCAGAACGAAAGACTGATCCGTTAATATTCACGCGAATTCTTTTCACTCTGAAATGTCAAAAGTTTTGTTTGAAGTTGATGGGACAAGATGGAATGCGGCATGCGAGATCATCATATGGCATACATTGTATTTGTTAAATTATGCTATATAACTGGAGCTTCAGAGTTGATCAAGCGGAAATAGCAGACAAACAAATAGGTGCACACGTTTGCACCCGCACGGACATATGCTTACAAACCTACACGCGAACGCACGGACACGACGTTGTCACGATGCACTTAATAGATGATAAAATGCTTAACGAAACGCATTCTTGTCACTCCGGGCGGTCGTGCGAAATTTGGGCCAAAAAAACTACGGGCCGCATCTCGCCATCGCAAAACCAGCAATAGTAAAATATGGCACAGACATGAATAATTCACGCAGAACATGATAAGCCACAGCGAAACCAAGGACATGAGATAATTTATATTGTGCTTAGTGAATTTTATTTTAGGAGGATGTCAAAAGTGATTCGTGAGCTGGAATTAGTGGACAGATAGACAAAGACGTATGTAGAGGCAGACAAGACAATACAATGATGTGCTTGTTCAAAATGTGTTAACAACTAAAGAAGCTCCCTTATGAAGTAAAAATTAGCGTTCGAATGTTATAGAACTTACGGCATCGAAGGAAGGAAACGATTGAGTATTTTAAAGCGCCCCATGGAACTGGTCCCCAGAACATGAAATCAGCTCTTAGTTTTTCTTTAAGAAACCTCAGAGTTTAGTTGGGGGAAAAATCAATCTAAAAGAAGGCGTGTCTTCCCATTAAAATCGTTTTCAATGGGTTGTTTCCACGAGTACAGTATCCGTCGCGCTTCATACAACTTCACTCTGCAAAACAGCGAACATACAAAAATGCGAAAACAATTTCAAGAAATTAATACGGCACTCTGCTTCATCGCAATTCATTTGTCTGAAGAGGAGGTGAATATGCTGTGATTGGTTCGCATATATTGGGATTATTAGTGAGAAAGCGGAACATCGAAGAAGCATACTTCCATCATAGTGTTAGACTTTTCCTTATACTTCTATGTTCGTGCTCCTCTCTCACCTTGCTCTATGCTATCTAAACTAATAGACATTTCCATTAGTAATTACCTAAGTACATGAACATGGATATGACGCAAATGCTTGACAGTTGACGTTCTTTCTTAGTTATAAAAATGCAACAGAAATATTCAGTGCTCATTTTCTAGCTGTTACATTCGAATGTGGTGCAGAGATGAGTTACCGATTAAGTGAAAGGAGTTAAATTTGCTTTGCGATAGATGTCGCTACATTAGTGGAGTGTATTTTCTTGAAGCCAACAACGTTTCATGGTTCGTGAGCGCTATAAGCTGGCGAACAACTTCTGCTCACCGACATTTTTTGTCGAAGAGCGTCGATGCGAAGGCGTTGTCTTTCGCTGGACGCACTTTAGTATTGCAATGCTCTTGCCCACCAATCAGGTTCCTGTTGTAGTTGTGGTCGGGTCGTTGTAAGCGAGAAGCGTTGCAGAAATAACGCATCTAGCGGGTACTTGGACGGACACACGTCGCACTCATATATTTTTGTGCGTCTCGCTTCATGGACCGCTTTTTTGTGCTAGCCGCGCAGGTATTTCCTTTTGATGTCTCTACGATGTTCGACGTCGTTCTATTTAACGTACTTCCCTAATCGTCTTTACCTTTCATTGTGACATATTGCCGTCGAGATGGTAGTCAGCCCACACAAAAACGACAACTTTTTACTCGGCACTGCCTATAAAGATGCGCTTTTCGACATATTTTTCACTTCAAATGCTCTTTCGGTGTTAGACAACGGTGTGTCGGCGACTCTGTGTATACGCGTGCTCCATCTATTGCGTCCGTTTTATTCGCATTCATACTGTGTTTCCTAGAATGTTTGCATCCTAGATCTATGCGACACTACAGTAATCACGAGCTATAAGCACATATTCACATGCTAAGGGATATCACTTCTTAGGCTATAAATCGCATCGGCATTCCCATTATTGAGTAATCTTATGAATACGTGAGTNNNCTTATGAATACGTGAGTAGAAGAATGGAAATTTGTTATACATCTACTCAGCAGTAGCAACACATTTCAATAAATTGACTTGTATATGCGACTTTACAAGAAATCATTTCCTTCCCCTAAATGAGAGCGATGAGCGGATAGCCTCATAAGCAGGATTATTTTTGTGCATATCAACATTGCTGAGAACTTGCTGCTTCTATCGTTGTACTTTGCGCATTAGCGAAGTCGAAAGAAGAATAAATCTCACTAGAACTGGTTTTTATTCCTTTCTTTTTCCTTCATCGGCATCACATTTCGCGATAAGCGAAGAAGAAAACAACGAGGAAAGCGACGAGGACAACAAATCAGTGACCTCGGCGGAAAAATTGATGTATTGTAGGTGCGTCTCGAAATGCTCAACGCTGATTGCTGTATATTGGTGATCCTTCCGTGAAATTTCTTTTGCTTCGATTTTTCTGCACCAATTTCTTAATGGGTCCAAATAGTGCAAAAATGTGATTTGATGATAACTGCCGATGGCAGCATCGAATTCTCCAAAGGACATCGTCGCTGATAGTTTTCTTTCAGGAGTGGAGATTAGTCTTGAGTCTTTTTCATAGTTATCACTGTCCACTTCGTCCAGTACCGTCGTTACTAATATTCCTTTTGCAAACAATGATATTGCTGAAAAAATAAATGATATATGCCATTGTGATCGGTCGCTTGTTAATGGAGTGCGTGATGATGTGCGTAGTGTTGTTTCGATTAAACCGAATGTTAGTTTTAAGGCGCAACCATGAGTGTCAAAACGGTGGTCGGTTTGGCCACGGCCGGCTGCGCTTGCTTCATTGTAATGTCGCTTGTCGCAGTGTGCGTCATCTTCAACGACATTAACAGCCTCTATGACGATGTTATGGATGAGATGGGCGAGTTCAAGGTATCTTTGCATCAATAAAAGAACTTTTGCATTATGCTGTCGCTATAATTTGCGTATTTGATATGGCATTTCCTAATATCTAATGAAGAGCAGAACAGCAATAACCGACGAAAGGAAAAATCGATAGTGCCACTTCATGTTCACTCAGATCTGTAAAATTAGACTCTTATTCCAAGCGACCGTGAACTCTAGTCTTCCTAAGAGAAATTCAGTAAATCTCAACAACACAAAAGTCGACATCACGACCGTCGTATTCGAAAAGAGTCGTCTTTTGCTAAGGCACGAAACAAAAAGCAAGGTGCTGACTTCCTTTATGACTATAATGTGACTGTCTCTAAACGTCATTCAACAGAACAGCTGACCAGAGCCGAGCTTAAGCCAGGAAGAGCTGAGGTGACATTCTCAACACACGAAACAATGAACGATTTATTTCTCAATGTAATTGAAAGATGCCAATCTGCCCACTCATTGCAAATACATTCAATCGGCGTTTTTATCGACGACACTTTCTAATGTTTCTACAATGAATTTTTCAACAAGAACTACGTGCTACAGGCAGTAGTCGATGACACGTGGGACAGGATTCTAATGCTGCACATGAACCCGTCAGGCAGCAGCGAGGCGCCGCCCTCATTCGCGAGCCTTTTCGGCAGGTACAAGCGACAGGCCTTCCCGCCACACTGCCGTAAGTTTTTTGCTTCATAAACGGTCCGTATTTTAGCAAACAGTCCCATATTATTGGGTTCGATGAAAGGAAAGATATGTTCTAATCTGGTCGAGAAATGCTTTTCAAACTCCATGATGTCAGGCATTCCAGGTGCAATATCTAAAAAAAAAACTACATAATATACGCAAACCGGGAGAAAATAGCCAAAGCTGTTAGATAGCCAAAATAGCCATAGAGACGCTATTTTTCAAACTTTATAGGGAGCCTCCGAGCAGTCCTTTGCAGTGAGCTCGAAATTGGAATGTCACAAAGTGCTATATTGCAGAGTGTACGGCGCCACGTGACCAGTGCCCTGCAGGACCTCAAGGCCCTCCGGGAGACAAAGGAGAACCTGGACTGGACGGTGCTGATGGAGAAGATGGAAGACCAGGTGTTTCCGGAGTTTCACTTTTGGCCACTCACGAAATTCCCGGCGGTTGCATTAACTGCCCACCTGGACCTCCTGGACCGCCCGGACCACCTGGACCTGAGGGAGATATGGGACCACCCGGAAATCCAGGACGCCCTGGCGCACCAGGCAGACCCGGCCCACCTGGCCCGGCCGGAGAACCCGGAGAGCCCGGACCACCAGGTCCAGATGGACGCCCTGGCCAGCCTGGACCCCCCGGCAGGGATGGAAAGCGTGGCAAGGGACCGAGGGGACCGAAAGGACCAACAGGGCCTCGTGGTCCACCAGGCGAGCCTGGCAAAGATGGCGAGAAGGGTCCCGATGGCGAGCCCGGAGAACAGGGCCCTGCGGGACGACCTGGCCGCGATGGACGGCCCGGCAAGGACGGTCGCCCAGGCCCGGTAAGCTACCTGTGCTTTTTAGATTCACGAAGACACACAAAAATTGGTTTGTTAAGTAGCACTTAACCGCTGCTGCACTGATCGTCAAATCGCTAAGCTGAAAGCTGAGAGTTGGCGGGCTTATACATCCTTATACAGAGTATTGCTGCTGCAGTTTCCTTGTCGAAGGTTGATAAGAGTTGTTGGGGGGCGGCAAACAGAGTAAGCAGTGTGAAAAACATCAATAAAGACAGCAAATAAAAGGTCTCAGAAAGCTCGATAGCTTGATCAGATTGAACCTTCTAGAATTTGGAGGGGTTTTCAGAAAAATGAAGGAGGACAGGGTATTTTCGTTCTGAAGTACTACGTGACAGTTTTGCGNNNTGCGAAAGTTTTTCTACAATCATAATGGGTTGTACTAATATTCAAAAGTGCACATAGATATACTTATATAGAAGAGTGATGAAAATGAAGGATGGTTATAGGCTGGTGCCCCAGGATTGCCTGGACCCGACGCACACTACTGCCCGTGTCCACCTCGCAGTGCCGTCTTCCTGGTCAAATCGCACTAAGAAGCCTTCGACGAAATACAACGACCCACTACCACAAAACCTTAACATTCGAGCACTTCCACACAATTTTCCTGAAACACCGACCGCTCGATTTTGCTCCAATAAAAATTTGCTACGCCTTGTCGTCTAATACATCGCCATCCCGCTCATCAACCTTCAACGAATTTTTGCGTAATTCTCAACGGTTTTTAAATATTTTTTAGTCTTGCATATTATTTATGAGAATATATAAGGCGTCTTTGGTTCACTCCAACTTTTTATTTAGAGAAGCGATCGCATCGCAATCTTTTAGGTATAACTTCTCGTTCCTAAGGTTTTACAGCGATGACACAGTTATATATTTGAATAATCACTTCACTCAAACCGTTCCACTCAAAAGAGAGGTTATTTCGGCGCAGACATATGCAGTAATTACAGGGGAACAAAGAGTGCAGCAATTAATGAAATAATAACGGACACCAAATCAACGAAATATAAATTAACGGTAAATAAATCGACGAAAACGACCTTTCGGAATACGTAATGCAATCAGTGAAACATTTCACTTTCGTCAGTAAAACATAATTTTAAAAATCATTTTCGCATTCGGCTGAACAATGTTCGAAGCAAACTCGTTGAATTTCTGAATTTTTTAATAGCATCCTTTTCTAGAAATAAGTGAGTAATTGCCGCATGAACGACAGCCATATTACGAGAACCAAACCGCTCTATTCAAATTTTATTAACTATCAAAAACATTGCTTCAAAATCATGCAAATACTGCTATCGCATGACTACATTTACTAGTAATTTTGTGCACCGCTAACTGAAATGCCTGTTTCCTTCCTCCTCCCCTCCCCTCCNATGCAAATACTGCTATCGCATGACTATATTTACTAGTAATTTTGTGCACTGCTAACTGAAATGCCTGTTTTCTTCCTCCTCCCCTCCCCTTCCTTCTCTTTTCCACCCCCCTCCCCCCTCCCTTCCCCCTTCACAGCCTCCCGCTTACAACAGTATCTGTAATACAGGCAATTCATGACTGCAGGTAATCGAATTGTGGCACAAAGTTTTACAGCTATCAATCACTTTTTTGGTTTCGCAAGAGTGGAACGCATCGCTGATAGAATCTTAAACGAAGCTCTTCAAAACCTGTTCTGTACGGGGTTTTTTTGCAATTACCTCCAAGAAGTGCAGCACATGAAGAGTGTTCGTTTTTTGAGTAATCTGCACAGGAACCAGTTCTAGATATTAATTGATTGCCAAATAAAAGTACTCCTCGGAAAGAGTTTCAGAGGAAAGGAAAATATTCTTGTTTGAAGAAACTTGAGAACTTTTAGCGCAGATTGCAAAAAAGTTGCAGAAATATTTGTTGCAAACTCCTCGACCCCACCCGTCCCCCTCCTCGTCCCTTCCACCTCCTCTTCACGACTGAATCTCCTCTTCAAACCAAATCTTATTGAAAATCCTCAAAAACAGAGAAGACCTATCGACCTCCTAGGCTTATGAACGGTTTCATTAGTTATGGTTATTTTTTCAAACGTTTTAACGCAGCAAAACTAAAGATTGGAAAATTTTCTGTGCAACTTCACAAACTCACAGAATGCCGCTGTTATTATGGCAGAATCTGTTATTGCAACGTCTATTAACTGCTGAGAGTGGAATCAAAAGGCAATTTTGTTCAGCAAATATCCGATCGTTTTGATTAGTTAACCAAAGAAGTGATGGAGATGAAATTTGGAGGGCCGAAAGCTTGAGTCCTGAATCCGAGTTCTATACGATCAGGTCGTGTTCTGAAGGCGCAAACTGACATAAAGTTTTGGTTGTTGCACGGCTTGAATATATTGATACATGGTCGAGTTTATGATAAGTGAAGTAATCTCCACAAGCAAGTCACGACTTCACACTCAATTTCTTGTTTTGGATGAGAAAGAGAGAGGAGATTGGGTGGAGATTTGAATAAGTTCAGAACACGATCAGTAGGAGATGTTACTCAATAAAGTCTGTTGCGCAAACCGCATTCAGCTTTCACAGTTAATCCACAGCTTAAATGCCGCGACTTCCGAGGCCTGCAGGTGCTTCTGCTAATCAATACCGAATTCATTATTTCGGGATTTGGGCACTCGACTCGTTTCGTAGGACAACATCTTTGCAGCCATTTCTGAATATTTCTGTTTGGCAGACTAAAGCGCAAAGAGCTCATATCGTGCTGCTTTTCTATGTTCTTCTTATATTTCTTTTATTCCCTTAAATCTGCAGTTGTCTGGTTAAGTGGCTTAAAGATCTCACAGATCGCTTTGTGCTCCCCTTCTTCTTAAAGATGCAAAGCATGAAAATGAAGGTACTGCCATGTGAGTGAGTTTCCGCGGTTATCCGTCAAGGCTGTAGTTTTGCATCGGCAACGCTAGATTGCCAAAATTCGGTGGACATGTTCGACGAACGAAATTCGGTTAAAATAACCTCTTCTTGATTTCTAGTACTTGTGACTTTTCATCAGTACCATATCAGTCCCTCATTTGCATACTATCGCCTCTGATGGTTTTCCAAGAATAAACACCTGACTCCCTCTCGCTTTCTGTTCCTCTCGGCTTAAATCATTTGTTCGAATCTTCATCAACCCAGTTCAATTTCAGTTTCTGTAGAGGGACTCATATAGTTTGCATTACAGTTGTAGTTATAACAGCGCACATCAATGATCGATAACATCAAACTGCAAGTTGCAAGCGAAGTATTTGCTATCTTTCCGCCCATTTGCATAGTGAAANGTTGCAAGCGAAGTATTTGCTATCTTTCCGCCCATTTGCATTGTGAAAACTGCTGAAATAACCGAATTCCTGCTTGAAGGAATGGATGACGCCAGGATCGGATACATCTTATAGTTGGACATACAAAAAAGCATATGACACTGTTCACATACAAATCTTCTTGCCCTTGACTCTAATGATACAGCACTCCGACTTTTAAGTAACCTGCTTTGCGAAAGATGGGTAAGTATAGTGGTAGATGTTGTTTGCTCCAGCAAAGAATTGGGTGAACTCTGGTCTCCGTCAGGGTCTGTTTTATCACTCCTCCTGTTCTCCTCCTTCTTGGCCTCGTTTACTAGCGTCGAAATACATGGGAAGTTAGTTCTGTTCGCGGATGATGTGCAATTGCTATATCAGGAACGAGCTTCACACGAACAGGAAGTGATGGATTATATGACTTCGGATTTTGCTAAAATCGGGAAGCACTTAAAAATGATGTACATGAAAATTAACTCTTCGAAAACAGTGGTTAACAGGAAATGCTCATCCCATCAAATGACTAACGTTAATCCAGATCTGGAATTAGTTATTGGTGATAAAAGGATAAAGGTAGAAGATGATACAAGAAACCTTGGCCTTTTCCTTGACCAACAGTTGACCTATCGAAAGCATTTTAACGTCATATCGAAGCAGTGTTCCATCAGCATCTACCATTTGCGGGCTATCCGACCCCTTCTTTCTGAGGCACAAGCCGCAATGTTTGGTGTTATCAAGGATAAGGCTATTCATCCAAGTTACAATGACTGCGCATAAAAAACACCTATTAATTATTCAACGAGCACTAAATCATGGCATTCGAGTAACCCACTAGAGGAAAAAAATACGAGAGAATCGGGGACCTCAAGCAAGAATACTATTGAAGTGAAATTAATCACCTTGCAAACATTGAGTTTCAGAAGCCGGTAAAGCAGATTAAGGACGGAAAGTCAAGCTCATTCCTCAACAGCTTAATCACCGTAGCAGTCCATATTCGCACTAGAATAAAAGAACTATAGGTGTAAAATTTGCAAAACTAATATGGGGCAGAGATGGATGAGATATCGTAAAATAAATTTAAAAAATTCGTCGAAGGATTCTTACAACGATTCGGGCAATTAAAAAAATAGATACATTATTAGGAAATGTGCAGTGCTTCTGACGCTTGCGGAGGCAGTTGTTCTAGAAGGCACAACCGCCAAAAAACTGTGTCGTTGTCTTTTCCGTATCTTTGAAAGACTGAACCACATGCTCTCACAAAAATTCCTTAACCATTGCATGCTTCTTGCCACTGCCCATTTACTTAACCTATTGCTGGAGCGCTATGGCTGCAGCGATTCATGTTACTACGGTGATTGCGGGAGGCTAGCAAGAGCACTGAAAAAGAAAAGCCCAGAAGACGACATATATGTGAGCCGGAGGCCGATCAACGGATCCCTATGGGATTGCTCGGCCAGCTCTGTCCTGTGGATTGCTTTCTTACTAGTAGATTAGATGTTGCGATGCCCCGCTTAGGGTCTCCGTATTAAAGAGGAGAGTGTTTTACTAAGCATCCCACTATTTAAGGTCTTTTGCCAGGCACACCATCTCCTCAAGTCCACCATTATACAAAACTAAGCGGAAATCGGGCGAACTTCGTTAATTATGATCCACGTGCTGCACCTTTCATGAAAGCTACAAAGCCTTCTATGCAAACCACTTTTCCAACAAAAAATGTATGTCGACGGTGCGCTAAATTGGAAGATTAT